>VCAZ01000005.1:7220889-7235889 GCA_005784505.1 Bagarius yarrelli
TCCATGTGATTGTGGGTCATATCCCATCTGTGCCACATTGGAGGTAAAAATTCGGAATTGGGTCACTTGATTCATTCGGTGGAAATGCGGCCTGTGTGTGTGTGTGTGTGTGGTGCAGGAATGGCTGAGTGACCAACTGAATTCTGACAACCTTCTTTTCGGAATCTCTCGGGTTTAAAGCTATTTTCCAATTTTTGCCTAAAAGCAGGTTCGTTTCTATGGTAACGTCATATCGCGTGATGGACAAACTAGCAAAAAGCTTCCTGATGGACAAAAAAAAAAGAAAGAGAAAGAAAGGGTGAAAGAAGACGACAGCTTGAACATTTCCGTGGCGAACCCCATCCCGCTGTAAAACCGCTCGACCGTGATGTCGCTGACCATTTTTCTTTGTAACTCGAGTAAAAACTAACGTAATTATTTTCTCCCAGTGCAGACAGATGCTGGATGTCTGTACATGTGTGTGTGTGTGTGTGTGTGTGTGTATAGTGTCTCAGTGTGTGTGCGTGTGTGTAGGAGCCCCACCTTGTAGTGAAACAATAAGCGAGGAAATTGTCTTAATCCGGTGAAGTTGAGGTTGCTAATATGATTAGGGTGTGGATGGCACTAATAAAGTGAAGCTTAATCAATCACACCGAATCTTTTCTCTCCACTAAAACCCTCTGCTACCTGACTGGGCCATCTGTTAACATCCAAACTATATGACAAAAAATCTTAGACGCAATTAATATGTAAACAACAATCTAATTAAAACCGACAAGCTCCCCGCTCGCGTCACCGGGGAGTTCTTCGTTGTGGTGTAAATGTTACAATAAAATTGATTTTTTTTTTTTTTACTCTTCGGTTGCGCCTTCTAGTCCGGAATACATTAATACACAGATATGTGTGGGTGGTTTTATTTATTTATTTATTTATTTCCTGACGGGACGGTGGAAGAAATGCGATTAGGGTTCATCAAAGCATGTACTAATTGTTGGGTTGCGCTGGAGCACCAGATGCACCACGGACCCCCCGAACGGCCTCGGCTGGGCATCCGACTCTGTCTCTAATCCAGTTTCCCTCCATGTTAATGAACTCCCCTGATTCGGGGCATTATCCTGCTCCGGAAATACGATGCCTTTCAGCTGGCTCCAAATATAAACTGCAGCAAAGGTGAAAAAGAAGTGATGGTTTAGATAAAAATAGAACAAAAACACATCTGTTTGTTGTCCCGGATAGAAAAAAAAAATGCCTCTAGGTGCTACTAACTTTTTTTCCCCTAAAATTATTTAAATAAAAATCTAATTGCAGGTTAAAACTTTTTCTTCTGTTGCTAAATGATTTATTTTCTTTGATTAATGATAAATAATTTTTGGAATTCTAAAAATTAGAGACAACCACAATAGATCGCTACTGACTACTTTTAACCTTTCTGTTGTCCTCGTGGTCAAAAACTGACCTGTTTTCGAAGTTTTGACATTAAAAATGTGGGTTTATTTTTATGTAATTGCATACAATTAAACCCAGAATCAGGTGATTTTCAGGGATTAAATCGTTTTTTTCATTTTCTTATAGAATTAGCATCAGTAAATGTGGTCAAATGGAAGCTAAAATTTATTGTTGTGTTACATGACGCAAACATTACATCACAATTGGAATAAACTGGAATGGCCATCATTTTTACTTAATGCTAACTTAGACAAAAAAAAGAATTGAAACAAACATAATGCAACCAACATAGAGTAACTTTGACCTTATTTGCGATGGTAAAAAACACTACAAAACTATTACTAATAGTCAAAAATTTGTTTTAATTAGTTAAATTAAAAACTAAAACATTTGTTACAGAAAAAATCTGACATTTAATCAGGCCTGATTTGAAAAACTTTTGGTAGTTTGGACAAACATAAAAGGTCCAACAACATATCAGCTATGCAAAATATTAACCTGCGTTAAATTAGCAAGATATCCAGCTAGCTAGCTATCCAACACGAAGTTCTTTCAAAGTTGAACAAATACCCAAGCAGGTCATTTCCATATTTGTAGAAACTAGAGCGAATACGTTTATACATAAAAAAATATAAATAACTTAACACAGCAGCTGTTTTTACGACATGGTAGGGGTTCGGAAAATACGCTTGGGGAAAAAAAACAGTATACGGTTACTAGGGTGGTGGTATAGAGCATATGATGCCCCAGGAAGGCTGGGACTGGCACTGCGTTCAAGTGAAATAAAAGTAACACGCTAACTCTATGGAAGTATCTTCGCCGCATGCACCTAATCCAACTTTTCTTGTGGCCTTGTGAATGCAGTATTGCATAAAAATCGTTGCAGCACACCTAGCCAGACATACTACTTCCTGTTTATACAGTTTCTTTTTTTTTACGATACGAGGGCCTGCACTTTTCTCCTATCATCCCACCATCTTTCATTTCCTTCTCTAGTTGCCTACCTCGATCGCACGCCTGCACAGCGGTAATACGATGTTTCCCAAAGGGCCCATCAATTCCTGCACGTTGCAACTACAGAATCAGAGGCGCCATCAAAATCCAAACAAGATCCGTCAGCAATTAAGCCAAAGCAGAGGGACATTAGAAAGTTGAGCCTCTATCCGGCCTACTTTCTCTCCCGTTCCCTTCTCAGCGGGCGCGAGGAATGAGCCTGGCACATTCAACCCTCTGTGCGGATGCCCACACGTACCCTGGGTCATCTATATTCCACCCAGGCTTTGGCAGTATCGATATTGGCAGGCAAGCCGGTGATATTGGGGATGTAATGATGCAATTAAATCTAGAAGCATTTTACTATTATTGGCAAGAGAAAAGTCTTAACTCCCACCTTATCCCACCCCCTTTCCACCATATTCACCCCACCCCCCCTTATTTTAGAAGGCAAATACGATTTGGAATCTATAAGCGCAGAACTCAAATGGGTGTAGCCGTAATAAAGAAATTCATCTTGTTGTCTCTAGTCCATCCATCATTGTGGTTTTTCGAAGGGTATCGGTGTAGCTGACGGGGTGTTTGATGCACTGGTGGAACGGGCTCAGTGATCTTGTAATATCCGCATTCGGCGTGTTTAAGCGGTGATATATTTCACGTAATGATTAATTTACAGTCGAGGGAAATCTCATGTTTGACTCAAATACACTCCGATGGGAAATGAATAACAGATTCCACCTCTGCTCGGAATTTTGCAAACGTACTATTAAAGCCATCGGGAAAGACGTGAAAAATGTGTGAAGCGCAAGTACAAGCGTCGCGGGCGCAAACAAAAAATGCTAATTGATTCTTTGAGATGTTTTTTTTATTTATTTATTTATTTATCTCGGTTAGGTTATCTACCTCGGAAATAAAAAAGAGAGCTTTTGAGCCATATGCTGTTCGGTTTTTTTTTTCTCCTAGAGGGGAGATGGCTTCATGTCACTTATGTTTCTGATTAGCAAAATGATTTATGCCAGGTTCGTTCAGAAATTCAGCTTGCAAATGAGAAAATGCATTGTGACTCAAGCAGATGTGCACAATAAAACGACATTCCCATTGTAATCTCGGGTACTTAGTTTATATGAAGCCAATATAAGGCACTCTCGAATGTGGCCGAGTCACTCTTTTTTTAAAACTTGACTATAAATGATTGGAAATAAATAGTCTGCTTTATGCCCGATGGCATGAGTGGGTTGATAAATTAGGAACAGTTTTGTACCACGACTTATCTACAAGACAAACCTGGCAAAGATCACAGGGATTAATTGCCTCAGAGGTGTGAAACGGCGCGTTCCCATTCTTCGCCACACACTTTGTGCCTAAACAATGATTAATCACCCTTTAACTATCCTCCAGAGGATCCTGCCGGTTGCCAAGTTGGGAAAATCCGTGGAAATCCGCGTGGCGCAGGTTCGGTGGTAATTGCCAGGTACATGGAACACAACCTGTCCCCATCCGTTATCAGATTAGAGCGTTGTCACGGAACAGATACGTAGGAGGAGGACCACAGTTCTACTCGGAAATCAAACAACGCTCTGTGTATGATGTCATACTCATGAGGCCTGATGGGAGATTCAGCAGATTAAGGAAGTCTCCAGACACCTGTATCAGGGTTTGCACCATAGCAAGGATTAATGTGTCAAGATTTGGATTAGGGTTAAGGTTTGAGTCCCAGAAGTACAGTCCAAGCTTGTCGTTTCTGTTGAACCGATGATTCATGACACGCTGGGATTAACTGTGATGGATGGAGTGTAAATGTGTTGCATATGGTATACCATATCGACCAGATCCACTCCATTTTGAGCCAAAACTGAAAGGTAGAATTTGTTCTCTATATGACGCACATAAACTTTGCAGCATTGTATTGTACTTTCCTTCCTTTACCTTAACAGCTTTATCTTAGTCAAAGGAACATGGCTTTGATGGAACATCACTCCATCTGGACATTCAACCTATCTGGGTTCAAGTAGAATCAATTTAAAAACTATAAAAAAAATTGATAAAGCTTACTACAGGAAGTGGCCTAAACTTTATCATGCTTTTAATAAACTTGGATATTTAAGAGGGCAGTACTTTGGCTTAGTGGTTAGCACTGTTGCCTCACAGCAAGAAGGTTCGTTCCTCTTCAGGGGTCTTTCTGTGAGGAGTTTCCATGATCTCCCTGTGCTTGCCTGGGTTTACTCCGGGTTCTCCGGTTTCCTCCTGGTTCCAAAAAAAACATGTCTGTTAGATTAATTGGTGATTTTAAAATGCCCATAGGATTGTGTAAATGTGTGGTGTGGCCTTGGTTGTGATAGACTGGCGACCTGTCCAGGGTGTCCCCCTCCTGCCTTTCACCCTTTCAGAGACGCCTGGGATAGACCCCGAATTAGGGAATAAGCGGGTATAGATGATGAATAAATAAATGAATTGACATTTAAGAGAGATCAGGAAAGGTCCACTACCCGAGAATGGAACATGCGACACCCGAAGCACAATAGCGTTAGATTTTTTTGTACCCGCTTAGTGTATGAGAGAACGCTAACGGTTATATAACACTCGTCATCTTATTAACATATAATTGTACGTCAGGCAGTTGGTAAGTCATTGTAGGTGAATAATTGCGAAAATTATTCTTATTATATTCAATTCAATGGACTGCTAATCAGATCGTATGCTCAATTCCCAGCACCACCAAACTAAAACTGACGGGCGTCTAAGCAAGACCTCAACTGCTCAGCTGGATAAATGAAAGTCGCCCTTTGTTGTCAAAAAATATAATGGAAAAATGTGCCTCATAAATGTAGCTTAAATGTATTTTATTTACAACACATGGAGGAAAAAATAAGAAACCATGAAAAAAACAAAGCACAGAAAGAGCCTACAAACTCCACACACACGCAAACACACACACAAATAAGACCCGAAACCCAGACCGTCTGAGATGCAAAGCAAAAAAAAAAAAAAAAAAAAAATGCACATGCTGCATCTTCGTCACATAGATTAACTATCACACAGCTTCTGACATTTTATCTGTGCCAATAGGAGAGTGCCAATACTTTAATCTTTAATATTTTGTGAAAATATGGCTGGGCTGTACAAACAGACGCACTCTTTTTTAACCACGGCGTGTCATAATGCCGAAAAGCTGTTGGCGTTTATTAGCAGCTTAGCTGGATTTTATGCTCATTTGCGTTTCTTTTTTTCCAAGTCCTCGATTTCACAACATTAGCCTATTAGCAAGGGGTCGCCTGGCCGCGTTAACTTCCGGTCGATACAAAGCCTGCAGCTCAACATCTTTACCCACTAATAAATCCAAGGATCTACGGCACCGTTTTTTTTTTACAGGCTGCTAATATTCCTAATAAACTGCTTATCAAGCTCTCGACTTGTTTTTTTTTTTCCTCCCCAGTGTCGCGAGCGCATATTGGCTCCGTTGGAACGTGTGACAAAACGTGGACACTTTGACACGTCTCCGAGCGTTAACAATGGCAGGGCGCTGCTGGCGGCGTGGAATTAAAAAGACATTTTTTGCACCTTGTTACATATTTTCACATCGCCACAATATGCAATCTGTTGTGTTGAAATAAAGCAGAAAATACATACGAACGCTCAACAGTGTTAATCAGTGTAATTTATACGTTCATAAAAAGGGGGTTAGGCTGGGGTGACATTAGATGTGCTGTTAAGAAGCTATGATTATCCGCATTGACTTAATCAGCACTGATAGAGGACAATTCAAAACATATTATTTTCTTTCATGGCATAACAGGTTTTCGAGAAAATAATTCGAGGGGGCCGAAGAAAAGCACAAGAACGTGAGGGCCGCCTCGAGATCAGCGGAGAAAAAAAAAAAAAAATCCAAAAATCTCCCGGCTTTCAATTTGGTTCCGCATTCATCTCTGCTCTTTCTCTGAGCCGGCTCCTCGAATCCATTGCTTCCTTTTGTCCTCTTTTTGCGAAAAACACAATCTCAACTTGATTACCTCCTACTCTGTCATTACCTAATAAGATTCCACGCTCGGCAGACGCGCGGGGCTTTCTCCAGTGCCACGCGGTGCGCTCCGTGCAGTGATTGCACCTTGTGCAGAAGACTGTTTGCTCAACACTTCCCAGCTTCAAGGGCCATTTCGCCTCATTCCGGCACAGGTGGCGAATGTGCTAGAGGTCGGCTGCTGGAAGTAACAGTTAATTAACATTTGAATCACTTTTTCTTCTGCAAAAAAAATGTAAAGCACAAGAGTTGGTGAGTGAGGGGTTGGTGGCTGGGGGAGGAGGAGGAGGAGAGGGGTGGTTGTTTGAAGTGGGGGCTTGGAAGAGGTGCGTTTGCATCTGGGTGTGTGTGTGTGTCTTCAGTGATGGGGGTACATGGTGGGGAGGGTACTCCCATGCCAGGAGAAAGCCGAGACGTCCCCGAAGACAAGTGTTTCTCAGGTTTGACGCCGTCTCAGCATTTATTATCGAAAAAGTAACAGGGATGGAAAACAGATGCTTTTCGATATAAATTTCAGTAAAATAGGATGTATAGACGCTTCTATAAAACACACACAGTACAGCATAAAGTACAAAGCAAAAAATCCAACTATTTCCTCTGAAACACATCCAAACCGATGGGACAACACATATGAAGGTGCACTGTGGTATCAGGCATTAGCACCTTCTGTAAGTTGGAGCCTTCATCCAGCACATCCCTTAGACCAGGGGTCCCCAAACTTCCACCCCGCGACGCAGATACGACCCGATGGCTGTAATGCCAGATGGCCAAACCGGTTGTGAAAGAGAAAAGTTGATTCAGAATCCAGGAAATTTTGCCAAAAGTGGACAAAGAAACATTGTTTGTCTCATCTATCATCTTTTTTTATAAATCTCTTAAAAAGTAAAGCTAGCATTAGAAGGCTTGGTGTTTTCTGTCATAGAGTAACGCCCCTAAAAGAAACCCTAGGAACAATGATGGGTGGCACCAATGGTGGACAGTCATAATAACAAATAAATTAGTGTAATGCCCACAAAATTATAAAAAGTAAATGACGGCTACAGTTACCAGCACCGCTACACCAGATCTCGTTGCCTGATCTACTAAAAACACCCTTTTCAGGGCACACTTTTCTTATTTAGAAAAAAATAATTGAGAAAAGAAAGACCAACACACTCAAACTAGAGTCACTAACAAAGGCTAAAAAAAGTTTCTGTGGTCTGAGCGCGTTTTGAGTGGCTAACAGCTAGCACCGAGCACAACAAGCTATTTTGCCAGCCGTGTTTAATTTATAATACAAGTAATACGTAAGTATAGGTAATAAAATACGACACAGAATAATTCTGGCTTTAACAGCTAAATCGAGGCAGCTCCTAAACGCCAAGGCTTCTAGCGCCATTTAACGTTAGCGTTAGTTGTCCGTGATATGCGCGTTTCTTTGCATACAGCGGCATTAGCTGTAACAGAGATATGTAGCTAGTTACAGTTGCTAACTGAAGCCCACGGTACGCCACTAATTAGCAGTATATTTAGCTAACCCTTGATTTAGCTTGATTTTCACAATAAAAAGAACATTTTCAGTGTCCATATGTGTCAAAGTACATATGTTTTATCCTAAAGTGCAAAAATAAAAAGCTGCCATTTAAAATCTCTCTCTTCCCCCTTTTATTATTTTTAACAGAAAATGCAATAAATCACACTTCAAATCTATTATCTAATAATAACCCAGGCCTTCTGTTCTCTTCCTGTCAGTCAGGGAATTTTTGGTCTCCTGGGAATTTTGCACCTCCAGTGAATCCGTACAGTTATTATTCTCTTGAGCCATTCCGAAGCTTAAGAGTGCTCTAGGGAATAATATCCTGCATGCCTTCTGAGCTTTACCTCCAACGTCTGTGACGAGGCTGTGAAACGGAGCTGCCACATTAAACAACGGGGAATTCGTTCGCTCAGGAAATCAGCGGGAGTTAATTTTAGTCCCGGCGCTTGTTTGAGAATTTAGGGCTGTCAATGTTTTAGAGGGTATGTCTTTTTAAAATTATGAATTTGGTCATTAAAAGAAAGAAGAAAAAAAATAAATAAAAATTGCTAGGATGACAAAGTATTATTAAGTAGGTTTAACGTTAAAAAGCGGAAATTAAATAGAAGATAAAAGATCTTTTGTTTAAAATCTGGAAAATTCCTGCTAATGAGATAAAAACAAGGAAAAGGAGGTAAAATAAGGATGAGGAGGAAAGAACTGAATGTGAGAGGACATTGAGAGATAGAGATGGATGAGGATTGAGGATGAAGTATAGTGGAAACCTGGTCCATGGAGTTTTTCACTCGGTTGCGTCAAGATCTGCCTGGAGTTACGGTCAACGATCCGAACACCATCAAGAAGGAAAAGAGCTTCAAGCTAAATGTTTTAAGCAGTAGCTCAGTGGCTAAGGTTTTAACCAGAAGAATGTTGGTTCAACTCCCAGTACCACCAAGTTACCACTTCTGGCCTTTGAGGAAGGCCCTTAACATCCAATCCCTTATTTGAATAAATAAGATAAATGTCGCACTGAATAAGGGCATATGGTAATGCTAGATGTAATCAAGATACATTTAATGTCTTAATGCCGTTACATAAATGATAGCTATGCTAGTGCTCGTTAATGATACGTACACTATTGTATGTCAATCACATACAAATTTTCAATAGCCATCGTCAATCTCAGTTTCAAGCAAGGATTCAAGCACACGAGAGGTTAGGGTTGAGGGTTAGGGTTAGGGTTGAGGGTTAGGTTTAGGGTTGAGACCCCAGAAGCCTTACAGCATAAGGGAAAGTTCTGCTGCAGGTTAGGGTTAGGGAATCATCGTGTGTGATACTTAAAAAAGGCTATCTTGAATAAATAAAGCGTAAATAACGCTGGTATGTTGTAATATTTATCAATATTTAAAGATGTTTGCTAAGCAATGGGGATCGACAGGATCTGTTTTCTCTCTTCATTTACTTCCGTTATGTGTCCCCTGTTATTGAGATGAGTAAAGTGAGATTTTCATGATGATAAAATAATTTAGCTCCTATAAATTGTTAAAGGTTGAGCCTGAATAAGAAATTTTTTCAGTAAAAGAAGGATAAAGTGAGGATAAAGGATGAGGTTGGGTGACTGAGTATAAAGTGTAGAGATGAAGAGTTGGAATGAAATCTTTGATGTGGATGGTGCAAGAAGTCCATCACATTGTCAACTACCGAATTTTAGGGTGATGTAACAAAAATGTTAAACCACAAATAATTTATTCTCTGTGGCTTCTAACCCTCCCCTGGGACAGAAATGAATAATTCCTCAAAGGTGTGTCTTCAGTCCAGTCGAAATTCCAACCAGCTCATGTGGCATCCACCCGAAGCGCTGAGCTTGAAATCCAGGATCCTTTAACGAGACCTGAAAATAGGATCGGAAAATTTTGTTAGTTGTTAGATAAATATACAAAACTGAAAATGATGTCAAATATAAATCGTAGGTTAAAAACAAAAACAAAAAAGGAAACATTTTTTATATATGTTTTAATGCAAATGACCAGATTGTCAAATAAAATAGCAATTAAAATTATTTTTATGGTAATTATATATATTTTTTTATGACTAGATTTAAAACAAATTCATAGAACTTCAAAATGTTTCACTGAATCTGAATAAACTGTTAACACACCAGTTTCTACGAAGTGGTAACACACGTACACTTCCGAGACAAGGTGTTAACCGGTGGCATTTTTTAACACTTGGGCCTCACGTTCGGCCAATAAAAACACACCGTTTAGAACTGAAGACTATTCCAGAAGTAGCATCAAAGTCAACTATTTCACCATTTAATTAAATAAATAAAAAAACATCTGCAGAAGATAAATTATTCAAGAACAAAACAAAGCTAATCGGAATGTGTAAATTTGACAACGTACGCAACGACTAACGTATTTAAAATCAAAACAATTATACAAATAAAAACATGAATATTGCTTTGGTTCTTTTTAGTGCTTTTAGTTTTATCTAAATTACATATATTTTCAGTTTAGGTGAATTTCGTGAATGTTTACATTAAAATTTACGCTTATTTATTTAGATCACTTTATTCGATATGTTTTTTTTCTTAAAAGATCGATTTTGGTTTCATTTGAATTTCTGTCAATTCAAGAATTTTATTTCTTGTTTTTATTACATTTAAAATGCAATTAAAAAAAAAAATTACTTTCGGTTTACAAGTTTGGTTTAATTGTTTATGCCGTAATTGTTTAATTAAAGTTTAAAATTCAGTTTTTATTAAATTTGATTTTTTTAAGGTGGCGGTAAGTCACATGGACAAGACAAAAGTAAGTCTTAAGTCTTAGTTTCAAGCAAGTCCGAGTCAATTTTTTGTGAGAATCAATCTACTCGAGTCCAATCGATGTTTTATGTCAAGCAATTTAAATAAAGTCGTAGCTGTCAAGTCATACAAATGTTTGACGATCGAATGAAATTTATATAGTAAAATAAGTTAAAACTAGAGTTGTTATGGACTTTAGGGGTTTTATTTGCGACAAAAAAATTGCAATATGCTTTTCTGCTCAAAATGCGTTCTCCTGCAGCTGATAAAAGTCCAAAAATAAAAAATAGACATCTTTTGAAAATCCTACAGTTAACTTTACAAACAGATATTTATTCAACAGCAAGTTACTGCAAGTCACTTAAGTTCAATCTCAAGTCATAAATATCAAGTTTTTTATATCAGTCTAGCAGGACTCGAATCCTAAAATTTGCGACTTGACTCGAGTTCCTCACCTCTGTTATTTTCCCATCAGATCAGTTCACGTTCAAAATTGTGAGTTTTTTTTTTGTTTTCTTATTCCATTAAATATTAAAATATAAATATTTATCAATATTTAAAGATGTTTGCTAAGCAATGGGGATCGACAGGATCTGTTTTCTCTCTTCATTCACTTCCGTTATGTGTCCCCTGTTATTGAGATGAGTAAAGTGAGATTTTCACGATGATAAAATAATTTAGCTCCTATAAATTGTTAAAGGTTGAGCCTGGATAAGAAATTTTAAGTAAAAGAAGGATAAAGTGAGGATAAACGATGAGGTGACGATGAGGTTGGGTGAACGAGTATAAAGTGTAGAGATGAAGAGTTGGAATGAAGTTTTTGATGTGGATGGTGCAAGAAGTCCATCACTAAAATTTAGGCCAATTTAGTTGCAATTAAAATTAAATTGATTTAATACTTAAAGTATTGGATGAAGTGTAAATGAACAGATTATTAAATTTAAAATAAAATGTAAAATTTTAGAAAGTACTATTACTACTACAATGTACAAAAAAAGTGTAAAGGCGGATTTATGGATTTTTTAATTCGATAGAATTTTATTTGTATAGAAATTAGACATCAAACGAGACATTGACTCAAAGCAGCTTTAAAGTCAACAACTTTTATAATTAAAAATTACATTACATGTGTATTAATTACTATTTCTAATGGATTTCCTCTTTTTTTATCATAGTTTTAATGCCCTAACTTTGACCGCTAATTGTGTCAAAGTTCCAGTTAGTAATAAATTGTTTAGTTATTATCAATATTTGATCAAATTTTGAAAAAGATTGCAGTCTAATCTTCGACAGCTAAAAATGGCTTGTCTCCGTCTTAAAGAATGTATTCTTAAATAATTAATATCAACCGAGTACAATTCGGTATTAGTTTTTGATAAATGATGAAATAAAAACAGCTCTTGGCAACAGACTCAGACTTTTGGACCATTCTCAATTTCTTTCTTTCTTTTTTTTTTTTTTTTCTAGAGCGTTGTCGAGGAAGTGCAGCCATTTTTTTTTTTTTTTTTTTTTTTTTTTTTTGCACACATGGAGCCAAAATGATTATTTTTTAAAACCTAATAGCGCAGATACGGTTTACTAACAAAAAGCCGGTCCTATCGGAATGATGGGGTTTTTATGTATTTATAGCGTCGGAGATGGTTGGTTTGGTGCATAATAAACTGGCTGTGGATTGAAGCTCGGAAAGCAACATTGTGTTTACTAGGGCTGGAACACACTTCGACTTATAAAACAGCGCGCATATATAATGTACTGCCTCCCTATTATTAATTATGGAAATAACGCAGCAGAAGCGCATCCCGAATCCATTACTGTAGGAAGCTCGACTTGTCGCAATAAATCAGCATCTACAATCAAAAGTGAAATAATTTTTTATGCATAATGTATGTGCTTGTTGCCACAACAGCTGTTCATTATGCATAGTAATGCGTTCGGGGTAGTTTTTTTTTTTTTTTTAAAAACTTCAAACCTATAAAATAATCATAATGAATGCTTCATTATGGGGCAACTGAGAAGACAGGAAGCGCAGTTTACCGTACCGCGCATCTTTTACTGTTCTTTGTGCGTTTTTATCGGCGTGACGAGCACGCGAGTTTGAAATAGTGCTGCAAGTGATGATGAACAGCCTGCAGGCGTGTTTTTACTGAATTGTGGAGGGGTTTTTAAAACGAGGAACCGAGATCCAGCCAGATGTGAGATGATTATCGGATGTCAACACTAAGTGCCAGTATTACCGAGGGGATTCGAACGACGAGGGGGTGGTGGGTGGTGGTGTAGGTGTAGGTGTGAGACTTTAGATATCTTGATGGTCAGGGGTGTGAAGAGCTTGGAATCCTCTTCTTCCTTTTCTTTCTTCTAAATGAAGCTTGCACATGGTCTGTTAGAGGTACACTTTTAGGTCTTTGCTATGATTTGCAAGATGTAATTCATTTACAATGTTGAGGGTTAAGGGCCTTTTTCAGGGGCCCAGTAGTGGCAGCTTGATAGCCCTGAGAGTTCAAGTCACAAGCCTCAGATCAGCACTCCAAAATTGGCCTGTGGCTAATGTATTGTACTATAAGGATCGACTGATAATCAATGTTGATATTTTTCACGATATTTAAGCCTTTTTTATTATCCGATATCAGTTTGGTAATATTACATCCTGTCCATTTTTGTGTCTGTCTGTGTATCTGTCTCCCAGTCTTTATTTGTCTATCTCTCCTCTTGTCTTTGTCTGTCTCTCTTTCTGTCTTTCTTTTTATCTTAGTGTCAATCCATATGTCTTCATCCCTTCTGTTAGTCTGTCCTTCTCCTCAGTCTATCGGTCTCTCTGTCTTTGTCTCCTCCACCGTTTCTCTTTCTGTCTGTCTCTGCCTCTCACTGTCTCTCTGTCTTTCTTACTCTGCATTTATCTTCGATTGTTTATCTCTTTCTGTCTTTGACCCTTTCTTTGTCTATCATTACTTTTTTATCGCAACCTGCTTAAAAGATCGAGCTTTTGACTTTCTTTGAAGTCGTTCATTCTGCCCCTTCACGAAATTTCTTAAGGACAAACGCAGGCCACCAGGATTAGCGAGGGTCACGGCGTGTTTGCGTAATACTGCGATGAATAGCTTCAGGAATCTTTTCATTTTCCTTACAGATTCCCATGTCCTTGTCGTCACCTGTCTAAGGCTCGGCTTTAAATGAAGACAAACTGGCCTGGGAGGTAGATTTAATTTCTTCATGTGCCTTGATGCTCAAAGAGAGCCGAGCCGGCAACAACGTAGCATCTGAACGCAATAATCTCAAATTAACTCATCTATAATTCACCACTTGTCATGAAGATGAATTAATAATTCAATAGATAAATAATTTACAAAATAATCAAATAAATAAGTAATGACACGCCATAAATAACTCGGCGGATCGGATAGTTGCACGAGGAGACCGTGCGCTGGAATCAAAACGACGGTTCGAGTGTTTTTTTTTTAATAAAACACACTGATGATCCGTTCTGTGATGTTTACTGTGATCGATTAGAGGAGAGACGATGAGAGCGGAGACTTATTTCTGTCTGTCTGCTTTGTATAACCCGTCTGTTTAGCTTTTAATTGCGTGGGTTAGCGACTCGCTGTGTCACGCACTGCTACCTGCCCAGGTCATGCTTTTCCTCATCTCTCTCTCTCTCTCTCTCTCTCTCTAGCTCTCTCTCTCTAGCTCTTTCCATTTTCTCTCCCTCTCTCTGTCTCTGCCTTTGTGTCTCTTCTTCTGTTTTTCTCTGTCTTTTATTTTATCGGTCCCTGTGTCTCTCTCTTTTTTCTCTTTTTTGCTGTGTCTCCCCCTCTCATTTTGTCTCTCTCTCTCTCTCTCTCTCTCTCTCTCTCTCGCTTTTACTGTCTGTCACTCACCATTCTCCATTTCTTTGTCTCTCTCTCACTCTTTTAATCTCTCCTGTTTTTTTCTTTATCTCTATGCCACTGTTTTTCTTTTTAAAACAAACCTCCTTTTTGTGTCTCTGCCTCTCTCTCTCTCTCTCTCTCTCTCTCTCTCTCTCTGTGTCCTTGTATCTCTTTTAAAATTTTTCCTTTTTTTTCTGCCTGTCCCTCTCCCTCTCTGTCCATCCCTGTCTGTCTGTACCTCTCTCTTTTTCTGTCTTTATGTCTTAGTCTCTATTTTTCCATGTCTTCCTCTCCTTTGTCTTTCTATCTCACTCCATCTCTGTCTCGATGTCTTGCTCTTCTTTGTCTGTCCATTTCATGCCCTCTGTCTATCGCTATTTCTCTCTCTCTCTCTCTCTCTGGC
>VCAZ01000005.1:7240889-7328389 GCA_005784505.1 Bagarius yarrelli
TCAAATTGAATAGGCAGTAATTCAATGCATTAGGCGCAGAATCAAATGCGGTAGGCATCGAATCAAATGCGGTAAAAAACGAATCAAATGCAGTGTCAGTACTAGATCTTAGACATAGCTTTCTAGATCCTCCAAACGCAACATAACTAAGCTCCTCTAAAGTTTATGAAATAATCAGCCAGTTTATAAAGGCGACAATGAGACAAAAACGAAGAATTTGAGGGAGATAAAGAATGGGCGGGTGGAGAGGGGGGTCTGATAATTGAAACAGGGCCACCTTCTAAAGCTGCCAGACTGATTGTCCACCATAATGCATCTCCAGACGCAGAAAAAGAAATGTTCGCTAATTTACAGCCTGCAATATGTAACAATGTAAAACGTATTGCTAATTAAGATTTCTTTATGTTAAAAAAAGAAAAAAAATCTCAACTGTGATTTATTTCCTCCCCAAATGGTCCACCATCTGGATCCGGATCTGCTTAATTTTTTGCGCTTGTTAATACTAAAATAAGTCCAAGAATAAGGCAGATTTGCATATATACTTTATGAATAATTGTTTATAAAGGCTGTCAGTAATTTCATGTTTTTGAAGAATCCACCAAAGCCACCAAAGGTTATTTTTTTAAAAATGAAGCAACTTTCTTTGATAAATAGTGTAATTTTCCAGGTTATGACCTGAATAGTTTATTTAATAATTATATTGTAGGTACTTTTGAATCAATGAATCGAATGTTGTAGGCATGGAAACAAATGCGGTAGGCACTGAAATAAATATAGAAGGCACTGAATCGAATGTGGTAGGCTACTAATAATATGGTAGGCACTAAATCAAATGTGGTAGGCACTGAATCAAATGTGACTACATTATATATGGTAGTCACCGAATCAATTCGGTAGCACACTACATTATATACATAGGCACTGAATCAAATGTGGTAAGCACTATGTCATATATGATAGGCACTGAATCAAATGTGGTAGGCACTACATTATATATGGTCGGCACTGAATCAAATGTGTGTAGGCACTGAATAATAATAATAATAATAATCAACTTCATTGTGCGAGGGTACATGTACAGAGCCCATCTTAGTAGTTGGGGGTCAGAGCGCAGGGTCAGCTATGATACAGCACCCCTGGAGCAGGAGGGTTAAGGGTCTTGCTCAAGGACCCAACAGTGGTTGACTTGCTGGAGGTGGGGCTTTGAACCCAGGTGTTTCTGGTCTTTAGATTAACAACAACTCAGCACCTTATTAACCATTTTGAGCCACCCTATAATGTAGTGGTAGGCACTACATTATATACAATAGGCACTGAATCAAATGTGGTAAGCACTATGTCATATATGATAGGCACTGAATCAAATGTGGTAGGTACTGAATCAAATGTGGTAGGCACTTAATCAATTATGGTAGACACTGAATCAAATGTGGTAGGCACTAAATCGAATGCAGCAGGCATAAAATGAATGCGGTGGGCACTAAATCGATAAGGTAGGCATTGCATTGCACAAATGTGGTAGACATTGAGTCAATCATGGTTTTGGTTTTTTTGAAAAAGAACCCTGATACCTTCGTGTTTTATCGATTAGTTGAACAGGTTTTAGAAGTGTGGAAGGCATGATTTTTACCCAAACTTGTATTATTTCATAACCAAAAATACTCAAATTCTAAAAATAAACAATAAAAGGGGGATTTTTATTATGCAGACTAGAACATATCTTTCCTCAGGGCCAAATCACGAGTGCTGAACTTTTACTTATGTGAAATATCTAAAAAAAAAAATAATAATAAAGATTAACAAAAGTCTGGTAATAACGGAACTCATTTGTCTTCTGGTACTTTGTCCTCCATATTTGTTGTTTGACCCCCAACTTAAACAGTAGATACATTTCCTGAGTGGAAATAAGAATAAAAAACAAAAATCACTCCATTTCCAGTGACTCACACCGCAGGATGCTAATAATTCATCTAATTTGTTCCGCGTTTTCTCATGAAGATTTACTGTAACATTTGACTTAAAATGTAATTTAGCTTAATATCCAGCTTGTTTAGTTCACTGCAGAGAGAACAGGAAGAAAACATGCACCGGAAAGCCGGAGTGCATTACACCTGCTTTAGCGTCGCTACGCCAGCCGCCCCCGTCATTTAGCACTGATTTCAAAATCCTTTTACTGCTTTTCAAAGCTTTTAATGGCTTCAGCACCTGGAAAGTATCGCAAAGTTTATTAAAAAGAAAGGTTTTCCACCACCCTCAAAAATCTGGATCACCTTAAAAATAATCGATATGTCATGCTAATAAAACCGATTATTACTTAAAAACTACGTGTGGCATCCATATGTCAATAGTCAATTTATTTTGTTTTCTGTCTTAAATAATTTTTTTTTTTTTTTGTATTTCCTGTTTTGTGCATTTATAATTAAGATCTAACCCCCCACCAAGCCCCCCCCCCCCCCCCCCCCCCCCCCCCAACAAAAAAAAGGGAATAAAGCAGCAGTGTTAGTTGCATCGGTAATGTTAACAGTATTGGGGTAGTGGCTGCACTTGGGGGTGCTAATTGTACTGGTAGAATAATTGGCATTGGTGGTCATGGTGGTGTTAGCAGAGTCTGTGGTATCGGTTGTATTAGAACTGTGTTTTTGCTGTATTTAAAGTGTTGGTTGTATTGGTGGTATCGGTGGCATTGGTAGTTTTAGAAGTGTTGATTGTAGTTGGCAGTGCTGAAACCGTTGGGTTTGATAGGGGTAACAGTGTTAGTGGTAGTTTTTCTAGTTTGGTGGTAGTTATTAGACTTCCACCCACCCACCCGTTATGCACAGATGTGTCGGTGGAAGGCCAACCCGATTACCTATTGTAGGCTACACCGTGTCTCTACAGTTATAATCCAGGACACCAACCCACAAACCTTCCCTACATCCCCCTTCACCCCAACACACACACACACACACACACGTTATGCACAGATGTGTCCGTGGAAGGCCAACCTGCTTACCTATTGTAGGCTACACCGTGTCTCTACATTTACAATCCAGGACACCAACCCACAAACCTTCCCTACGTCCCCCTTCACCCCAACACACACACACACACACACAGACTGATCACTTCATGTTTTCGGGTCACATGCAGCCGCGGCGCATTCTGTACCGCTATGATGGGCGTTTGTAAATTGACAAGAAAAACTGATAATACTATAGCAGAGTTGTTAGAGGAGAGGGTGGTAGAGTGGAGAGGAGGGGATGAGTGGGTAGAGAAGAGAGAAGGAGAGAGAGAGAGAGAGAGAGAGAGAGAGAGAGAGAGAAAAGGAGAATGATTGAATAACAGTAATTAAAGCGGTTATTCGTTCGGCGAGCACCTGCACGAGGGATGATATTGCTCCTTAATTCAGCTCCGTTTAACTCCCCTCAGCCGCTGGATCTCGACTGCGCCTCATTAATCGCTGATTGGCATCGAGCTGTGCGGTTTTTTTTGCAGGAACAAAATGTTTACTCGGCTCTGGACTGCGTCTCGACGCTGCTGTTCCATTCCGTTTTTTGTTTTTTTTCTCTTCCTCCAGCGTTGTGGTGCTTTCGCAGGGCCTCGGTTCTATAGCTCACGCTTAAAAAAATAAAATATATAAAAGAAAGGTAAAATAAGTAAGTACAGCTGGTGGAATTTGTTAACAAATGATAAAAAAAGGGGAGGATAAAACTGTTTGGTGATAAAACGAAGGGTTATGGAGGGAAAGAAAAGAAAAAGAAGGAAGGAAGAGTTGGTTGATAAAAAATAATAATATCAGGTACAATAAGCACATACTTCTGATAGACTTTGCTTTGGTTTATTTTTGTCTTTCTTTCTTTATCCTTCTTTCTCTCGTTTCTCTCTCTCTTTTTTCTCTCTCTCTTTTCTTTCTTTCTTTGTTTCCCCCACTTTTTTTACTTTTTTTTCTCTTTGTCTTCCAACTCTTTTTCTTTCTTTCTTACTTTTTTTTCTCTTTTAACTTCTTTCTCTTTTTTCTTTCTTTTTTTTCTATATATAAAAAATACATGTTGGAATCCTTTATTTATTAAACCCTTCTTTTAAAAATCAAAGGTTTTTCTTTTTATTTATGAATGTGTTCCTTCTTTCTTTTATAGTTTTATTAAGAGTTCAAGAAATAAAAAAAAATGTTGGAAAAAAATAAAAAAATAATGTTGTTCTTTTAACAAGTTACTTTCTGTTCATAATTATTCCAAGAGCAGCTAAAAACTTCAACAGGTTTTATTTTATTTATTTTTGGGGGGGGGGGGGGAAAATTAAGGTAAAAAAATTTAAAAACTTACTGTTATAAATCACTGATACTAAAGTTTCCGTCCACAACGGAACCCGTTGGACATTAAATTACTAAAAACTACTAAAAATTTAATTCTACAAAAAAAAAATATATTATCTCGTAATTTAGACTTTATTTTCGTAATTTCAACTTCGATCTCAAAGTATTACGACTCGTAATGTCACATGAGCATGGATGGATCGAGCGTTATTGTTACCGTTTTCTTGTACGGATAAATTAAGCTACCGCTAATAAAGTAACCGAAAATTTTTGGACCAATCAGATTAAAGAATTTGACAGCTCCGTTGTATAAATACTGTTAGTGCCTTATTTTTTTATTTTTTGACGTACCGCCTGCGGTGTCATGTCAGATCAGCAACATGTGAAAAGGAGGAGGTTTATGCTATTGGAATTCAGCTGACAAAGACACACACACACACACACACACACACACATCAGTAGGACGTTTGTTCAACTGGTATTCTGAAGCTCCTATAGATGGATGGATGGATGGATGGATGGATGAAGCTTCCCCCCCCCTCCTCATTTATTGAGATAAAACCTTCCGTTTATTGGATTTTCAACCATTTCATCGAGCTCAATCTGCCTTTTTTTTAAGGTGAATAGAAAGAAAGGAAGAAAAAAGACGAGTGTTGAGCGGCAGAGCGTTTGTTCGCAGCATTGTGCTTGATGCAATGTAGGTCAGTGTTCTGCAGCGGCGTAGATAAGACTGGAACAAGTGTTGTGTGTACTTACAAGAAAATATTTGTCAAAATAGCATTTAACAGATCTGCACAAACGGATGTGTGTGTGTGTGTTTTGGCTGCTGAAGGCTTCCTACGTCATTAGCATTAAAAGCGATGCTACAAAGAAGAAGAAAAAAACAAAAACAACAAAAAAAAACAAAACAACAACCACAAACGCAGGCCAGAGATTTGGGCCTATCCGGCACAGGTGGCAGTGACGCCAGTCTGGCCCAGGTTGTTATCTGTTCTGCACAGAGGTGCAGCTGTTAAGCAAATGGATTTGTTGATTTTTAAAAGAAAAAAGAAGACGAGGGAGGAAAAAAAAGAGGCAGGAAATAAGATCCTGACGACGAACCTGCAGAAAAACGAGTGCGCTTTTCATACCTACTGCTTTGAAGGTTTCTGGTATTTTCTTGAAAATGGCATTAGATGTGAAGGAAATAAAAAAAGGAGTGTAGAAAGACGCTTATTTTGTCCATTTCTACATTTTTTCTTTCTTTCCATACGGTTAAGGACGCGACCAGACGAAAGGCCTGGTGTACCCAGTAAGGATGCGCACTTCTGCTAGGGCGCGGATGCAGCTGGCAAGGGTGCTGGCTTTGTCTAAAGCTATCCCAACTCATACACACACACACACACACACACACACGTAGAGGAATTCTGGCCGACAGAGGAGACCCACAGGGGTGGCAAGATGGCCCCCAGCCACTGAGGATTAGCAAGTGGCTGCTTCATTGATGTTCTCTCTCTCTCTTTCTCTCTCTCTCTCTCTCTCTCTTTCACGTATTTGAAATTATTTCTATTAGAATTTTAATATCGTTAAATAAAATATTTGTACTTTAAATCTTAATATTTCTGTTACAATATTTCTGCACTGAACAGCTGATATACAGTATTAATTACTACCGCACTGCCACTTCTGTACTTCTGCACTACTTTATCATTATGCGTCTTTGCACCATCTATAACTATCTATTGTTACACATCTATATTCCATCTATATACCTTCTGTACATTATTTACACCATCTATAACTTTGCACCATCTATAACTATCTATTGTTACACCTCTATATTCTATCCATATACCTTCTGTACATTATTTACCCCCACCTCTGTAATTATCAACCTCATACCCTATTTATTACACTGCTATTTATCGTAAATAAGCCACTTATGCACTTCTGGTTAGATGCTAACTCAAATATCAGCCTAGCGCAGTCACGCTTCCACTGCTGGACCCTAAAACACACACAGTCCCACTGGGAAGTCAAATAGACCCAAACGAATCCTAATATTTAATAAAATTGTGTTATTGATATTTATTCCCTCTCGCAGTTTTAGGGTCAATGGTTTGATCCCGGGCTCAGATTACTTTCTGCGTAGAGTTTAGATTGTTCCTTCTGTCCGTGTGGGTTTTTTTTTCCTTTGGATGTCTCGGATTTCCTCCCACCAGTTTATTTAAGGTGTATTCATGCCTTAAACTTCTTATTCTCAGTGTTACCGAATCCCTTCTGTTAAATTATGTCTAGATTTATATTTAACCGATTTTATATTCATTTACTGGGACGCTTGCATTACAAAATAACTAGTAAACTATTATTATTATTATCGTCATCATCATCATCATCATCATCATCATCATTAGCATCACTGGCAAAACATATGACGATTACATTATTGCTACCATTAAAATAAATAAATGAATAAATATATTGATATTATTAATAATAATAATAAACCTATAATAAGCTACTAAACATACTGACGAACTGAATACTAATTTGGGGTCACAGGGATCTGCTGGAGTCTATCCCAGCTGTCTCTGTAAGGGCGAAAGGCAGGAGGGGGACACCCTGGACAGGTCACCAGTCCATCACAGGGCCGCACACACACACACACACACACACACACACACTCACTCCTAAGGGCAATTTAGAAAGCGTATAATCAAATTATTGTTCGTTATACGCTCTCAAAAGTGATTTAATGCGAGTGGATAATATCTTGCCATTTGTTTGTTTTAAGAATATTTTTTTTTGTCTTTATAGTTATGTAGGTCAGCATACTAGCATGAAAATTAAACCAATTATTTGTTGTGTATGAACAAAATCTACATTTTTAATAGAAATTTCTTAAGTACTGGAGTCATTATTAAGATTAACTGAGCTTTACTTTGCAAAAAGTGCCAAAATTTTATCAAAAATTGTAACAAAAATACCAGGAACAGAAATTAGCGGCAGTGACGGTTAGTGACAGTTTAGTGACACTTTATAATGAAAATGCTCACAATTTGGATCAACGAGTAAAACTTTAGGAGATTCGGTGGCTGGCTGGCTGTGGTTTTAGGCTAGAAGTTTGTCCAAAGTTGTCTGTTAGACTTGTCATACAAATCAAGCCTTTAAAATTGGATGTTTGGTCTTCGGCCTGTTGCAGCTGAGTTGCGGTATAATGATCATCACTAAAACCACGCAAAAACAAACACCTTCAAGTCACCAAAATACGACGACACATTTTATTCGTTTTAGTGAGAAAGCAGGCAAAAAAGAAATGCATGGTCTTAATTACCCTCTCGCTGGAGTGAGCTTTAACAAGGGAGGTTTCTTTGCTCTTCAGTGTGTGTGTGTGTGTGTGTGTGTGTGTGTGTGGTTTATTCATGTAATCAGGAAACGGCTGGAGACGCGGAGAGCGGCTGGATTAGCTCCTCATCGGCAAGTGAAGTGTTTAACATGGCACGCGCGACGGGTTCGCTCACACACACTCATTGTCATTAATTTGATTTGCTTATCGTCCCCTTCTCCCTCCTTTCCAGGGGCCCTTTAGAAACCCTCGATCCTACTTTCGCCCGGCCCCTCCGATCAAATGTCTGTGCTAATTATGCCGCCCGCTGCTCTGCATTTACTAGCTTAAAAAGAAAAAAAATTAAAACTTAAATTAAGATGAAAAATTAGGGAAATGTTTCCAGTAAGAAGAGTGATCGATTTTGCAGGTCTTCTAGTCCTAAAGGATTCCCACAGATTTATCCTCATATTTCCGGATGCCTCGGCCTGGCCGATCCCGAGGGGGATGCGGAAGCAGCTTGCGTGCAACGCTGCCAAAAGAATTTATTAGAGCAAATGGTATCGTAAGCCCTATGGAAGGCATACCTTATGTGAAGATTTAAAAGATATTAAGAGAATAGCAGAACCCAGAACGCAGGTGTGTTGGGTAATAGCCATTGTCTCGTCTCCGGATGAGACGGGGATCAGTGCCAGCGAGAGTGTGCAGGGTGGGACTGCAGTTTACGCTTGAATGGATTGAAATTCCCTGATGTTCCTTTCCATCATGGAGCCATCGTTGCTAACATCACAGCCGTAAATATGTTCATCCACGCCACGTTAACGCCGTAGAAGCCGATTCTCACAAGACAAAAGCAAACGCGTCAGTAGGCCTCAGCAGCCTCGGGATCTCGCCATTACAAATCTCATTAGTTAAAAAACGATGTGTTTTCATCATAGTTAGAGTTTTGTCGCATTCGATTGGTCGCGCCGTAATGAGAACCACACACACTGTCGGCGAACTTAAATCTCGCAAATCTCACTAGAACTTTTCAGAGGGCCGAAACGACAAGCCCAGCTGCCTGAATGGCGTTGCTGCAGCCCACCCGTTTTTTTTTTTTTTTTTTTTTTTTTTTTTTAGTCGAGCGCTTTGGGCACGGCGCAATATCGACGTCTCGTCCTCATTATGCTAAAACATTATTCTGCGTGTAACACCTGCAGAATAAATTTGGCAGGCGGATTTGCTGGGGATGATCAAACATGGCTGAAACACTGTCATTATTTCTACCTCAAATGACTAGGTGTTTTTCTCCCCCCTATTATCAATTCAGCCGGAAGTAAACTTCATTTTATAGGTTTCATTTACTCCGTTTGCCGAACGTGTGTCAAAAAGAAAGAAAGAAAGAAAGAAAGGGAAAAAATGCGCTAAATCACAGCCGAGCAAAGAGTTCTACTTCTGGATAAAACAATGCTTCGTTAATGCTCCATTGTTCTTTTTCATCTTACGAGATCACACGGTGGTAAAAGATTACATGGCTGTTTTGACACGGGCTACGGAGAAATGATGAGAAAAGGATCACCTAGTGAGCTTTTCCCATCTGGAGAGAGAGAGAGAATAAACAGCGTTCATTTAGCCTAGCAAAAGGTAGTGTCTTGTTTATAAGCTAGAAAAGAGAGAGAAATGAAAGGTAATGAATTCGCCTTCCTGGATATGATTGTGTAATCAGTTTGTTCTAAGCTGATGGTGATGTACTGTACATTCAGCCTCAGCTGCAGGTCGGCTGTTTGGTAGACAATATTCTTAGACGGAGGTCTTAATGTTGCAATAACTGCCATCAGGTGGCGCACGCCGACATTTATATCCACAAACTTATTATATTATATTGTGGTTACTGCAGCACGTCAAAGAGAAGTCGACCCCCTACACAAGACCTCAAGGTACCACAAAGAACAAAAAATAAAGAAATAACAACGGAACGACGGCTCCAGCCGTCCCGCATTGACAGCTTTTAGACCTAGAGATTTGTGCACATTAGTCACAGATTTTAGGTTGAAGGTGGGATTTTAAAGTGCATTGACAGGGATTAGAGGTCTATCCGATCCTGTCTTTCTTCCGTTTCCCTAAGCTTTCGGGGTTGCTGAAGGGGTTTGCTAAATAAAAGGTTTGGTTGGAATTGTGTGTTTTTTTTTTAAATTCGACTTAGAATAAAGGCACTTAAACAGCGATTATTTTTATTTCCACAATTCAGTAACAAGTGATCAAAGTTTCCAGCAAGACATAAATGGGCCTCATAATCTACAGAGATTAAGAGGAGGTGTGTATTTATAAGATATGTGCTCTGTTAAATTGGTGGGATGTTGTAATCTGTGAATCTATGATTTAAAAGAAAATTCAAAGTCTCTATAGCATATAGAAGGCTAAATATCTAGATAGATAGATAGATAGATAGATAGATAGATAGATAGATAGATAGATAGATAGATAGATAGACAGATAGATCATGCAAAAAGTGGCAGATTTCTGAGAAAAAAAGGTTTTAGGACAAAAATTATACAGAAATTAAATTTTCTATTGAAAAATTTTCAGCACCTGTTTGCACATCTGGGGTTAATCATGTGTTGATTTATAATCTGAAACTGGTAACAACCTTAACTTTACCATCGTTATTATTCTATTCACACTATATATTTTTTTTCATCCAAAAACACACAAAAAAACGGATACAAAAATACAGCGGAAATCATTGGAAACGCTGTAAATCCTCAGCAACCTTTTCTACTGAAAACGCTGAAGGCTCGATATTAGTGTCTTAAACAAAAGCCTTAATTCCTATTGAAGCGTTCACATTTAAACGTATCAGAGGATTAAAATGCAGATGAAATAGTAACAACGTGATCCCCTCAGGACGCTTCCCTCATTCCCTGACTGCACCTTTGTTCTGAAGGACGGATGGAAAAAGTTGGTGTCGGTACAGAAGGAGGAGGAGGAGGAGGAGGAAGAGGAGGAATTAATTTTTTACCCTCTGGGAAAAACAAACGAAGCATCCGAAATTTAAAGGGATCCTTAAATCACTGGAAATGAGGAGGAGGGAAAAAAATAGACATTAGCATACAGAAAAAAAATCCTTAATCCTTACATCAAGATGTGGTTTGCTTTACATAAACACCAGTGACAGATCATACATATAAAACCTACCTAATACACACAGTATAATTTACACAACACACCCCTTCAGACCATTTTAACTTTAAAATTACCCTCAATAAACTTTAGGTTACCTAACAAGTTATATATACCAAAAAAAAAACTATTTCGTCTCTTATCATTATTCATAAACATTCCTGTAGTGATGCTCAATCTTATGTAGTATACAAAATGAGCTACACCTCATTTTGTTCTACAGCTTAGAAATAAAACAAGAAATAAAAGAAATAAAACGAGGCAGCTCCAGACACCCAACCGCTAGTTAGCGTAGCGAACGCCACAATGAACGCCGTAACATCCGCCCAGCATCCCGTGTCTCACTCGATAGCTAGTCAGACATGCGCGTTAGCAAGTGGAGTCGTCTGATCTCCAAGGTAAATGCTGTACATTATACTTAATAAAACTAGTTTATACCGGTTTACATCCTATTGTAGTGTTTTTATACAATATTCATTATTTAGAAGTTTATTTTTCTTATTTAAAAACACCTAACAAAGAAAATTGCTATGTTTTTTTGGGGACCCGGAACGAATTAATGACATTTCAATTCATTTCAATGGGAAAATGACAAATAACATACGAGTCATTTGAGTTACGCGCTCCGTCACGAAACCAATTAAACTTGTAACTCAAGGCACCCCTTTAATGAGAATTAAATAATATTAGCATTTTTAGGGATACTAATTTGTAAACTGCAACTTAAAGCAGAACCAGTTCGAATTAGCCTTCCAAGATTTAGAGTTAACACTTCAAGAAGAGAAATCCATTGTCTACATTCATTGTAAAATTCACTGTACCAATATAGTACCTATATAGAATTTGCTTAAAATTAATTAACACCTATTGACCAATCAGATTGAGCAAATCATAAACAGAAAAAGACTCATGAAGATAATAATAAGATAATTATGGTAATTATCAAGTTTTTTTCTTTCCCAAAAATAAGAGAGGCAAGGCGAGAGGCGAAGCAGAGATCACCCAAAATGACTGACTATATTGACAGACGAATTTGAGTATAAAGTCCCCCAGCAACTGCTCACTTGGTGTGTCAACACTGTTCATTCCACTTAGTCCCTGCACCCACAATGCTTAGCTCATGTTTTAATCTGGTTTCATCAGTCTGGCAGTGGTTCACCCAAGTCAAGCTGTCATGTTTGGTTCATAGTTCATCTAGATTAATGATCTATGCGATATGATGACTGTACAATTGGCCTGATTCACGTCAACTACGACCATAGCGCCAAATTTCTGCTTTTGAGTGAATTATTTTAATAAAAGTAGAGAAAAATGTTGTCTGGGATAATTTTTTTCAGAGCAAACTAGTCAGTTTGCAAACTGAAGACCTGCTACATTACTTTATCTACCTCATCATCCACTTTCATGAGCTCGGTAACACTAGGCAGGTGCTGGCTTATATGTTGATTTCCTGTAAATATTGACCTTCTGGATACACTCCCAATTCACTCCCACTCCCTTTCTCTCTCCTTTATTCATTTCCCTCCTTTCGCCCTCCCCATTTTCCTCCCTAGGCTCTTTGCCCGAGATGCACCAACTCCCGAAGGCAAGCGATGAAATCGTTAGCGCAAGTATCATCTTCAGCCCTCTTCCGTGCCCAGCTACACCCACCGGGGCATTGTGGGTAGCGTACAACTGTTGCGAGTGGGTGGCACATCTGTTCCCTGGGACAGCTCATGCCCCGAGGGTCGCCGCACCATGGCTATCGTTTCACACGCTCGGCTAATAACTGCTCTGATATTCCCCCTTTAAATGGGGACAAAGAGCTAGCACAGGCGGCAGGATTGTCTGATAAGGGAAGCGGAGCTGTTAATAGCACAAGTATTAAGGGCCATGCACCTCTCTATTTTCCCATCTGGCATGCTTTACTCATGTGACGGGTTAAGTACTTTCAAAAAACATGCATTATGAAAATGGAATATATTAAGAACAAGCACCATCTTGTTAGTGATACCATATGCACACAGTGAAGATTAAACACGATTCCTGCAGCATGAATAAAAAATAAATAAAAATCCACTACGGAACTGCTCTAAGTAGGACAGTATAAAACCATGGCCCATTCTCTTGCGGCAGATTTTAATGGTCCAGTTTAACACAGGGTTACGCATATGTTCCAGACCTTGTGCATGCCTTCATCATATCTCCACTCAATGCACTATTCCCCCCACCAACTTTGCCAGAAACTGGGACAAGGCAACTTTGGTCAAAACTTAAAGGTGTGTGTTGCGCAGTTTTGCGAGACCATGACTTGATTCTGTTGGACTAAGCCAATGAGTTTGGACAGGAGAGGGTGGGCAGAGAGCGTCAAGGATGAAAGATGGAGTCTAATCCTCCACATGTGGCTGATTTTTCCCCCACTTTTTTTTTAAAAGAAAGCCAACTGGATCAGTTTGTTAGACTTCAGGCCAAGGGCTCCAGGAAAGCATCACCAGGAGCCAAAGCACACAGTGTGAAATGAGAAGCTTGGGCTCAAACTTGCTTTTGTTTATCGGAAAAATGCACTCTAAGTGGGATTGGCAACGAAGGGCCCAAAACTCAGTAAGTCATATAGATTTGTGCCGACCGGAGCATCCGAAGCTCAAGGCACAGGCAGCCTAATCTTAACTCCAGCTAAAAGCAGAAACAGCGGGGTCAATCCAAAGTAAAGAAATTTGGTGGAATGTTAGGTAATTGCTAGGAAAAGAGGGGAAGGATTCAGAGGAGGACGCTAAATCGCAGTAGGCCATACAAAGTCTTGGGAATTGGGGACGCAGATTTCTAGGCAAATGCACAGCCGACAAAGTGCCAAGGACTGATCAAAACTCAAACAATAGCTGCACTTTTGTACTTGATCAAGCTCTGGAAGCCAAGCAAACTATTTTGCAGGGCACATATTATCCAGCTACATCATTGCCTTCAAAGCAGTCTGAAAAAAAAAGTTAGCAGAACAAGCCTCTTTCTCCATTTTACATATTAGAACACAAGAGAATCTTTGTACATTTATACATCCCAGCAATTGGGGGTTAAGGGTTTTGCTCAAGGGGCCAAACGGTTGCAATTTGATGGTGCTGGAAATCAAACCCCGACCTTCCAATTTGCAGTTCAACACCTTGAGCACTGCACCACCACTTCCCCACCCTACCACTTTGTACATAAGCTTAATATGATTTTCATTGAATTTGTAAATGATGATAAAGTTGTCTGCTGCTTTATTCCTATTCCTAGTCTTTCGGTTTTTCGACTAGAAGCATTCCCTATGCGTTCATACACTTAAGCACTTCGTCCGGAATGTTTCTAAACCATAAGCGTTCAATAATTTCAAGCCCTTTTATAAATCTCTTACCATCAGTACACATAAATAAAATTTACCAACTATTATTTTGCATTTAAAAGAAAACTTTATTACAGTGTAAATAAGACCAGAACATCTGTCGCCTCAAAGACATATATTAAATAGTAAATCTTTCTCTTTCTCTCTCTCTCTCTCTCTCGATGACATGTATGTTTTAAGAGCTGCATGATGAATATTTTTATGTTAAACCACTTTGACCTTTAATTTCAGGAGAATATTTTCAATGTGCAAATCATGTCCTAAACATCAATATTCTTTTCCAGAAGTTACAACATTTACGAGTCAGCATTTGGCGAGAGGCGTGTCGAGCGTTTCCTGAGACAGATTGTTGATTTTGCCATCCGTTTCCCCTTTGTAAGATCTCGCTCTTCTTAAATGAGTGTGTGTTAAGTGAGCAGGCAGGCGCTTGCTGCCTCTCAATGCGACGTTCCATGAAGTGTTGGGGCGCACGCCACCAGATGTATGTCTAGACATCGATCCTTATCGCGTCAGGGAGGAAGCAGCAAAGAGAGTATGTGTGTGTGTGTGTGTGTGTGTGTGTTTTTGTGTAAGCCTGATCTCTGGTGCCAGCTGCTTGCTTAAATTGCCTTGTTTTACAAACAAACCAACTCTGGGAACTTTCACACTGCTAAATGTGAAGAGAGGAACGCATGGCTGAGCCTCATAACGGCCATAGAAATGCGAAAGCGGTGGAAATCAATGACTGTGATGCGTTTCATGAGGAAAGAGAAGAAAAAAAAGGACAGTTTTCTGGTATGCAAAACCTAAAGCATGAACAAGAGGTCAGCGTTGAGATCAACGGCACTGAAGTTGTTCCTTATTCTTCCTCTTAACAAGATGTCTAGATAAAGACAGCAACGAAAGTGAAGTTAAGGCCAGAAATCGCTCCGCTTGAGAAGTGAACCTGGAAAGACAGGCGTCACTTTGAAAAGTTGGATGCTATACTTTAAATAGGGAAAAAGTAACAAGAAACTAACTAAGAAGACAATTAGACAGCAGCCAAAACAATTGGCGGGTGCGTAAAAAAAGTTGCACAGACATCTACTGTCGATTTAAAAAACAAGACCGATTCAACTGATTAAAAGGGTCAAGAGAAGAAGGATCTTGTTGGAACAAACCAAGCTGTCTAAGATTTTTGTCCCCCCCCGTTTTTGGTTTGATATTTTCTGCATTAGATGGTTATTAGAACTCATCTGTCTCATCAACAAGGCCTTAGTGCTGGGCTGGGAGGGTCGGGGTGTCCTGCAGAGTTTAGCTTTAACTTGCCTCAACACACCTACCTGTAAGTTTCAAGTCTACCGAACAAGATCTTGATTAGTTGGTTAGGTGTGTTAGGGTTGGAGGACACCGGGGCAGTGGTGGTTCAATGGTTAAGCCGCTGAGTTGCTGCTTTGGAGACCAGGAAGACCTGGTTTCAAGCCCCACCACCGCCAACTGTTGATCTGAAGACCAGAAACACCTGGGTTCAAGCCCCACCACTGCCAGTCAGCCACTGTTGGGTCCTTGAGCAAGACCCTTAACCCTTCCTGCTCCAGGGGCACTGTATCATAGCTGATGCTGCACTCTGACCCCAACTTACTAAGATGGGATATGTGAAAGGCATTTACATTTACATTACATTACATTACAGTGGCCTTCCAGGACCGAGATTGCCCATCTTTGCCTTAGTGGAAAGTTGGAAGTGTCTGAAATACACAAACCAGCCCACCAATAACCATGCCACAAATGCTGTTACCATCGATCTCTGTGGAACTTTTGAAAATCTCCAATCTTCACTCCAGTTTTTACCGCCTTATCTTCATTTCCTCATGTCCACCTTTCTTAAACTTCTACTTTCAGCTTACTAATGCCCATCCCTGCCTGGAAAGTTGGAAGTTTCTGAAATACTCAAATCACCACCAACAACCATGCCACAAATGGTGTTACCAAAAATCACACTTTCCCCAGTTCTGATGGTAATATCGTTGTATAATTGGATAGCCTTTAAAATGTCCTCTAATGACCAGACCTTCTATTTTCCGACTACCTTACCATTAGTGTATCGACTGTATATAGCAACCCTTAGCAGTTAACTATATGATTTAATTCAGTGCGTCAGGGTTCATCATATTCAACCAAAAAGCATTGCTATTAGCATGAGCAACTGTAGTTCTTAACTTCTTCTACCCTTCTGTCCCAAATTTCATTTTAAGCGTCTGTCTATCGCCAAATCTCCATTTTAGGTTTTTTTCAGCTCTTATTATTTTTTATAATTTTTTGCTTGCTATCTTTTATACCCCTGTCCATCTCTACACCCACATATCAATCATCTTTTCATTACACTTTTCCTATTCTGCTTTTTTTATTTCAGGCCTTCTTCATTTTTATCTCTATATCTTTGTATCCTTGTCTCCTGGTGTCTTTATATCTTTAAGTTCTCTACATTTTTACTTAGCTATATCTTTTACCCCTCCGATCATTTATAATCTAAAGCTATATCCATTCTCGTCTGCATCGCCATCTGTCTCCATATCCCTATCTATACATTCATGTATAACTTTTACTTTTTTCCAGCCCTTTACATCTCCATCGGCACCATCCATCTCTGTTGAACTTTTGAAAATCTCAAATCTTCACTCCAGTTTTCACAGCCTTATCTTCATTTCCTCATGTCTACCTTTCTTAAACTTCCACTTTCAGCTTACTCCAACCCAAAAACTCCATACGCTCCCTAACAGCCCCCCATCTCCGGCTCTGTTCATCTCCCTGCAGCATTTCTCAGCAGGAGGCTGGCCGTGGAGTGACTCGAAGGCCTCAGGCTGCACTCTGTGTCAGCAGATAGTGCAGGAGAAGAGCCTGGGCAAGCCCAAGGGGGCGAATCACAGGAGGTAGGTCTCGCCAAAACCCACACTCTCTTGGCATTTTGGCAGGACAGAGTGGCATGGCGAAATGATCCAATTTAAGCTGGTTTGGGAGCAAGTGAGATTGCTCAAATATTGATGCTCTTGAGCACAGGAAGGCCGCATCGCTGCTCTGAAGATCATCACAGTGCTGAGATTCTCGAGTCTAATGAGAGGGCCAGCTGGCAGACGGCAAGACCAGGGTCAGTCTGATGTATAGGATGTCTAGTGTGGCGCACATTCTTTTGCTAAAAACCTCTTGAGGTTAAGAGATACCCAAATATCCTGGAGAAAAATTCCATTAAAACGTTAAGCGTACACAATACTAACCATTAAGTTGTCTCTGTAATGGCAAACGTAGGCATATAAAGAAGCGGCCAATCTCATCTGTCCATCTGAGCTCCTCTTATTTCCCTTATGTTTTAACCTATTTCCCGCCCCTCCTAAAAAAAACCATAGACCTGATTTAATCTGCTCTATAAATGACTAATGCCCAGTACACTCTATGCTCTGACATTATTGATGTTGATGATGATGAGGACCACTGTAATAATTGCCTTTAATGCGGTTATTGCTATTACTGTTATTATTACTGCTAATGAAGGAAATGCCGGCCCACATCGCCCCGGCAGAAATTTCACCATGGAAATAAATGAAAAAACGCCTTTATTGAATTACACTAAAAGCAATTCCAAATAAATGGGCCTTGAATACGTCTCTGTGAGATGAACATCGCAAACATGTAATTTCATTGTGCTGGGAGCAAGGGCACAGAACTCAGCAAGCCACACAACGAGGCAGCTTTTTCTGAACTCGACTCGACAAACACCTCCTGATGGACAGACCAAGGTGTTTTTTTTCCCCCCTAATATCACGTGATATTTAAATGAAATTTAATAAGTAACTTCTGCAAAACATTCCATTTCCATCCTTGCGTAGTCGATGCTTATCTTTAAAGAGAATAAACTACCTCAAGCATGTATTGTATTTTTGATCTGGAACTTCGGATGCTTTTCCACCGGCACTGTGAAATCTCCATGTTGTTTAATTAAATGTTGTTTCGCAATCGGTCTATGGCATTAATTCTGCTGAGTTAGTCATAACACTTTTAATGAGGCCCATCTGAGCTCCAAAATACTACCCTAACAACTAATATCCCAGAGTCTTGCACTCCGAGTGCAGAAAGCATGGCCCTGCGAGAGATTTTAAAGCCCAAAGAAATGAACGCAGCGTGAAATCTCTTAACAATTAGAATGATGCACACTTCATTTTTTCCTTTTTCTTCCTCCTGAACAGAAATCGAGAGAGAACGCATCACCATGATTCTGTCAATGTCGATATTGCAATGAATCAATATTAATGGTTCGTCAACACGTTTCGCGGGGTGTGCCATGAATAATTCTACCTGATGTTTTCCTTTATGAGTGTGTGTCATTAAATATTGCAATAAGTAGTTTTTTTTAGAGAGTGAGTTTATTCAAGTTGGAATTAGCATGCTAATCGCTTGGATCATAAGCCGTTCTATTTAGCCAGGACAGCAAGATTTCTTGCGCATTTCTATCGCATTTCTATCACATTATTTTATAATGGAGACTTTTAAAAAAAAAAAAACCTGAATCCCCAAACCTTAACTTGCTTTTTTTCCCCCACTTAAAGATACTTGGTCCCTTTACTGCACTTTACACTTAATTGACCGTCTTTTATGCTTTCGTCAGAGAATCATAAATGCGGTCACTGCTATTTGTTGCAATTCTGTTTTTGCTGACTTTTCTTATCAGGCTGCTTTTGGAATTGAAAATGTTTCTACTTTTGTTTTACTTGTAGCTTGTGTAGTCATTTGTTTTTAACTACTGTAGCGAAGTTTATTTCCAACAACTAAAGAATCTTGGATTACCGATGACTGTTAAAATTCCATTAAAATTGTTTTTAAGATTTTCCCCCAAAATAAAAATTTAGCATTTACTTTAAATAGTTACTTTTTTTGGCTTACTTTGACATACCAGTCTATAAAATAAACAACATTCTTTTATGTTATGATGGATAATTGGATAGATAGATAGATGGACGGACAAACGGACGGACGGTCAGATAGATAGATAGATAGATAGATAGATAGACAGACAGACAGACAGGCAGGCAGACAGACAGACAGACAGATGGACGGACTGGATAGATGGATGGATAGACAGAACTTAAATGATTTTAAATTGCATAATTAAATAAATATATATATATATATATATATATATATATATATATATATATATATATATATATAGAGATATATCATATATGTATAGAGAGAGAGAGAGAGAGAGAGTTACATCTAAAGTAAAAAAAATCCCCAAAGATAATCTGTCAATTAGAACAGAGGTGATCATTTGAGATAATAACTTGATTAACATTGAGCAGAACATGACTATCAGAATCACTTTCTCTTTTATTTATTTTTTTTTTAGCTAAAGTTTTTGTCAACACTTTCCTGGCTACTTTTCCCAGACAGATTTATTCATGTTTTGTCTGTCTGCTCTTTATAGACATCGATTAAACCTATAAAAATATAAACGAATCAAATTTCTGCTTTCCTCATTTACCTCAGTAGTCAATCTGCCAAAATATGTTTAGTTTCCAAATTCGGCTTCTTTTTGCAAACAAAGTATGGAAGCTTTTGGGCACCAATTAGCATGATACACGCTGCGTGCCAAAATGATCACATACTCGCCTCAAACTATATCGCGTTATTAAGTAATGTCGAATTCTATGTTTTTTGACGGTGTTTAGATGATAAGAAATGAGCAAAAACAGATATCCCGTAGCTGAGGACTCCGAAATCTGATCTGGTTATTTTTGATTTTGGGAAGAAGCATTAAACCTGGCCCACAACGGTACATATTAAAGATGGAATGTTTATATTACATATTACATTACATACAATAATCACATGCTTGCCAACTATTTTTTGCCAACTTTAGCAGTAGGCTAAATGTTTGTTTTTTTAATATCAATCTTGTCCTATCAAAGATTTTTCCATCCTCTCTTAAGTGGTCCATACACAGCCCACATGTCTGAGGATGTCTGATGCAAGTGTCACACAAACCAGGAAACACCTTTAGGATTATAAAAGGCCCTTGGAATAGTTGGATTCTACCATATTTTTGACTTGTAGACTTGTAGCTTTTTGCGATCCTAAACATGAAGCTAAACAAACCTCACTGTGATTGGTTACTTTAAATTTCAATCCGATGCCCTATTGGGTTGTTATTAGTTGATAAAAACTGTTTTGGAGTCTAGACCTACAGGCCCCAGTCTGAAGTTCGGGCTATATGAAAGTACCACGATCCTGACTAGAATAATCTTACATTGTCAGTTGTGGGTGTGGCCTCTAAGCAAAATAAAATCACACACACACACACACACACTTTAGGTTTAGTTTTGAATAAAACCAGTCATTTTACCAGATTAAACCTCATTTTTTAAAGTATTGTTAGATTCGTCTATTAGCGCTTGCTATTTTTAACGTAGCATAAAACCCAAAGAGTTATTAAATCACTAAACATAATGAATTAAAGAAAGTAGAAAAAGAAGATCGACCCAAAGAGTTTGAAATTTTTGTAAGTTTAAAAAATTAATAAATGATGTCAATCATGTTCACATACTGCCTCCGAAATTTTTGTCCATCATAAAAAAATTTGTACCGCTTTGCGTTTTTCGTCATCAAAGATTATTTAGTTTTGACCATTTTGAGCCACCGTAAAAGCAAAAGCCAAAATCCAAAATTGGGATCCATCTCGGTACACACACACACCTTTTACGATGCCATAGTTTAGTGTGTGTCAATACTTTAGACTAGGGGTTTCCAAACTCAGTCCTGGAGGGTCGGGGTGTTCTGCAGAGTTTGGCTTCAACTTGCTTAAACACACCTACCTGTAAGTTTCAAGTCTACCTAGCAAGATCTTGACTAGTTGGATCAGGTGTGTTTAATTAGGGTTGGAGCTAAACTCTGCAGGACACCCCGACCCTCCAGGACCAAGATTGTCCACCCCAGCCTTAGACCCTCTGCTAGAATCAATAGGTTCATGGAAATTGGTGTCTCCAATATCACTTACAAGGTAACAAACTGACCTACTGACATACTGAAATCAGGTTTGACTCTATGACTTTGCTCTTCTATTAATTGGATAAATGGTTGAAAAGCTCAGAGATCAACTTCTTACAGTACTTCCTAAAAAATAGATAGATAGATAGATAGATAGATAGATAGATAGATAGATAGACTTTTACTTTTCTATTAAACCCCCTACAGAACCAGGAAGTTTGTTTCGTAGACACACAAAAAGGACTTGAACTTGACACGCCGCACAAAAGCAGTGGAGTGAAAGAACAATCAATAAAATATAAATGCTGTAAAATAAATAAATAACATTCTGAATAAAATAGGCTTGTGCTCCTGCTGTTTAAATTCCCACAGCATGGGGACAGCATTGGAGCAGAAACGGTGGTCCACACATACACACACACACACACACACACACTGCGAGACACCCAGACACAATCCCGTACACAGACGCTCCTTTTCTAGGTTTACAAACTGAAAGCCTCCTCTCTATTTTGAGAAAGCAGCCAGGAAAGTAACATTAAGTCCCGAAGACTAATTAAGCACATGGTGGGGAGCCACAGCGAGGTTTGTCTGGAAACAAAAAACACAGAAACAAGACATGAAATCCAGAGAAATCCGACTCGCTAAATGTAAGCCGTGGATCAAAGCAGTGATTTCTCGGGATACAAATATAGTTCTCTGTGTATCTGCGTGGGTTTCCACCGGATTCTCCGGTTTCCTCCCACTTCCTGAAAACAAGCCAGTAGGTGGATTGGCTACTATAAATTGGGTCTAGGTGTGAATGACAATGGCGTGAAGGTGTGTTCGCCTGGAAACCCAGCAATGCACTGGTGTCCCAATAAGAAGCGTGTGTTTCTACAACCGGGCTTCCTGTGGAAAGCTCTGAGATTAACTTCCTACATTATCTGTATACAAAAATACATAGCTGGATAGATAGATAGATAGATAGATAGATAGATAGATAGATAGATAGATAGATAGATAGATAGATAGATAGATGGCTGGACTGGATGGATAAATGGATGGATGGACGGATGGATGGATCTATGGATGGATGGATAGATAATTGAATGGCTGGATTGGATGGATAGATGAATGGATAGATAAATGGATGGATGGATTGGATAGATTGGATGGATGGATGGATTGGATGGATTGGATGGATGGATGGATAGATGGATACATGAATGGATTGGATAAACGCATGGATGGATAGAAGGATGGATGTATTTTATAGATAGATAGATAGATAGATAGATAGATAGATAGATAGATAGATAGATAGAGCATTATCAATAAAAATACAATACAAATTTTCTTGGTAAAAAATATTTTAAGTAAAAACATATTTATGCTTTAAAAAAAACCTTTCAGCAACTTGGAAAAAAGAGTTAAGGTCTTTTTATTAATTTCATTTCTGTGAGGAGTGAATAAACAGAAAGTTGGTGTACTCTGTGAACAGATTGGTGTAACAGATGTCAAAATCAATGCATGAAATATACAAAAAAAAATCATAATAAGGAAATTTTTAATGAAAACAAACATCTCCTGATGTCAGTGTGTAACAGAGAGAAGATCTCCACCACTTTTCCTAATAAAACTGCCTTTTTTATAAAAGACCTGCTGACTAAGACCAGTGGACAAAGTGATTAATGTGATATTATTTTTAAATAAGATAGATAGATAGATAGATAGATAGATAGATAGATAGATAGATAGATAGATAGATAGATAGATAGATAGATAGATGGATAGTTGACTTGATAGATAGATAGATAGATAGATAGATAGATAGATAGATAGATAGATAGATAGATAGATAGATAGATAGATAGATAGATAGATGGATAGATAGATAGATAGATAGATAGATAGATAGATAGATAGATAGATAGATAGATAGATAGATAGATAGATAGATAGATAGATAGATAGATAGATAGATAGATAGATAGATAGATAGATAGATAGATAGATAGATAGATAGATAGATAGATAGATAGATAGACGATAGATAGATAGCTCGATAGATAGAATAGATAGAGATAGATAGATAGATAGATAGATAGATAGATAGATAGATGGATAGTTGACTTGATAGATAGATAGATAGATAGATAGATAGATAGATAGATAGATAGATAGATAGATAGATAGATAGATAGATAGATAGATAGATAGATGACAGCTGAATGAATAGATAGTTAAATCAATCTTTTCTTTGTGTTCTCCAGAAAGTTTGGGGTCAAAGTGCAGGGAGCAGTAAGGGTTAAAGGCCGTCCTCAGGAGCCAAACGGTGTTAAGTCTCCACCACTACCACCATTTATCCAGTCTATAAAGCAATTGCTGTCTCAACAGTTAACATATCATATCTCCTGCTGGTTATTTGTTCATTTTATGTTTATGCTCATTGACAGCCCTGGAAAACTACATCTATTACAATGTAATTAATAACATACTACTACCTTCACCTCATCCCTCTATCGGCTCGAGCTCTTTTATTATTCTTCTTGAATTTATTTCTTTTTCCCAAGTATCTCATGACCTCCCCCTCGATGGCGACGAGTTCATTAGAAACTCTCATATACGGCGCATTATTTCACACGCAGCCCATTATTCTGCGAGCTCAATGCGCACGGCTTTTTGTAATTTGCTTTAATTTCATCTACAATTATTGCTGTATTCATAAACAACATATGGTGGAGTGCAGCGTGTGTGTGGGCATGACGACGAGAGTTACAAGTAATAAATTACAAATCCAACCATCGGTTGAACTCTTTTGTCCTTCCGCAGGAGGAAAGTCGGAGAAACGTTATTCCGCATGCCGATCTGACACCGGCAAAGCATTCGATAAGGCAGCGTCGCTTGAGGAGACATGGCGGTTCCACTGCTGGAAGCTATTCATGATCAAAAAGGAATGAAAGTGTGTCAGGCAAGCAGGGAAAAAATACACAACGTTGTTCAAAAATGTTCACATCCCAAAAACTTGTGATCGTTCAAGGTTAAACGAATTCTGATACAACTAAAACAAACCTCCAGATCGTGCTTTTATATATTTTGTTCTACGGGTTAGATCGGATTTTCTGATTGGATAATCTGTCTGAGGTCAGGAAAGTCTTTCTGTAGCGGGATTTCAATCCTGGAATAGTAACGATTTACAACAAACAGAAACAGACGATAAACAATTTACGGAAATGAAGCATTGAATACATTATTTTACTGTTGATGTGAGAATCGGATGATTAATTGATTGATTAATTAATTGATTGATTGATTGAAACATAATTTGATTTTTGAATTTGAATTTGATTACACATCAGGCGGAATTTTCCGGTTTTGAAGGTGTTGAAATTTGTGTTAAAAAACATTTCAATTATTGTTTTATTTATTTATTTATTGGTTATTTAATAATTAATAATACTTTTGTGCCACATAAAGTGGAGTTAAATATGAAAAAGATGTTTTATTATTATTATTATTTGTCTTTAATTAATTAATTCATTCATTCATTCATTTATTTATTTATATTTGTGCTATAAAAATAATCTATTTTTTTTTTTTGCACTTTTCGGACTAAGTTATGTCAGGATCTATGTTCTATATTTGTTTGTTTATTATTTGTCCAGCACATTTAAAAACACTTTATGCTGGCCGAAGTATTTTCCAGTAACAATATGATCAGAACTAACACAACAAAAATATATATATATATATATATTTCATTCATTCATTCATCTTCTATACCTGCTTATTCCCTAATTCGGGGTCACAGGGATCTGCTGGAGTCTATCCCAGCCGTCTCTGAAAGGGAGAAAGACAGGAGGGGGACACTCTGGACAGGTCGCCAGTCCATCACAAAGCCACACACACACACACACACTCACTCCTATGGGCAATTTAGAATCACCAATCAATCTAACATACATGTTTTTGGACTGTGGGAGGAAACTGGAGAACCCGGAGTAAACCCACGCAAGCACGGGGAAAACATGCAAACTCCACACGGGAATCGAACCCGGATGCAATGCTGCAACGTTATATAATTAACTTTGTCGGATGTTTGTTCGTTTCGATTAATCGAAATGTCTCTTAATTCAATCGCAGGTTCATTTTTTTTTGATTGATCAGAACAAAAAAAAAAACTAGCATTGAAAAATATATCTCATTGAGGTCCTTCCAGAATGTGGACTGAGTGATAGAAAAATAAGATCTCAAACTAACATTTTAGGATAAAAACAATCATACGACAAGCTTGAACAGCATTAAAACCCTTCTGTACAATGTCTGAACACAGCCCCTGAGACTGGGTGGAAACTAGAGATTAAAGATGTTCTGCTACTTTATTAAGTTTGAAGTCATTACGCTAGCCGGCGGCACTCTTCCTGTTGGCTTTGCGCGTTAAGAGATTCAAGTTACACCGTTCGCTATTAAAGACGCCGCGACCAAAATAAGCTGCGGGTCAACGTGTGGGCCGTGTGAAAAACTTCTCCTCCAGAGGCGAATTCTGCATAAGATCTGCATGTGCTAACACCGATTTGCATATCCGTACACACACATATACACACCTTTTTTTTAAAATACAATCAACACCGTTATTGTCAAATTGTCAAACGACAATCGTTTTTGATGCAGCGTAATATTCGATAAAAGCAGATAAAAAAACAGCGTCACAAGCGACTCGATTATTATAAACAAAATATTCGTTAATTATACAGCGAAGATGACTACGTACTCGAAAAAAACAAAAAAAACACCTGAAAAGAGAGAGAGGAAAGAAAGAAAAAGAAAGAGTGATTCCGACTAGAAATCCTTTCCGAACTCCATCTTTTGAAGCCTCCTTTAGCAAAACACACCCCAACACCTAATCCCTCCATCTCCATTAATGATGCTCTTAGCATCCATTTGCTACCTGAGAATCTGGCAAGCGGCAGCACCTGCGTGTCAGTGAAACAAGAGTCCTCGTCACCCGCTCATTCAACGGCGCACGGATAACGGGCGAGTCGTGAGCCGCCACCGCCGACTCGAGGAGCGCTAACTATGAGGAATGATGTCGATTTATCATGATATTACAGCCACTGACAGGGAAACACACCTGTACTTTTTTTATGTAATTTATTGACTGGCTTGTGGATGCGAGAAAGGGAAGAGAGAGAGGAAAAAGAGAGAGAGAGAGAGGGAAAAAATTAGCGGCGCTTTAATTACTGCTGCTGCTGGTTAAAATATTAATGGAGCACAGAGTGTTGCATGCTCATTTCTGTTGATTTTTAATTAGCAGTAATTCATTTCGCACAAAGCATGTTGATGCCTGTGCCGCAGACATTAGCGAGGAGGCTGTATAAAGATGTTTTTCTTTTTTTCCCCCCCCCGTTTCTCTCTCTCTCTCTCTCTCTCTTTCTTTCTCTCTCTTTCTGTCTTTTGCGAGAAGGAGAAAAGGGATGGTATGAAGGAAGGGAGTGTCTTTTGGAGTGCACTCAGGCCAGGCAGAAAGACAAGGCCTGCCAGAAACGATGCACCGAATACCAACCATACATCCCTCTGTTACCCCCTGTGTATGAAGTAAACAAAATTTACCCCCAACCCCTAAATCACCACCCACCCAAAGAAAAAAACCCACAACCGCCTTACCATAGCCATCCCTTTGGACATAATATCAGCGGTCACTTTCTGTCAGTTGCATCACAATTCTATAACAAGATCACACACACACACTCTATATCACGATTATTGTTAATATTCTCTGTGTTTTGCTTGTGTGTGTGTGTGTGTGTGTGTGTGTGTTTGAAGCTGCTGGATGCCTTGCCTCCAAATGAAGCAATTTGTGTCTAGGCGACAGATGTGCACATGTACAGTAGGCCTATTATCAAGCGGCGGTGATTAAAAATCCTCTTCAGAGCTAAAACATATTTCAGATAAGATTTCACCGGTCGGCGGGTTCGACTGGGTTCTACCGGGTTCAGGGTGCAGAATGCACATTCTAAAAAATCTGTATATATATATGTGTACACACACAAATACGCACACACTGATCCATACCCCACCCCCTCGGCACTGGCGTCCGGGTGGCATCTGGGATGGCGTGATTGAGAAGTGTAAATAAATAATAATTCCTGGAAAGAGGACCGGCGCATCAGCATCTGTCTACTCCCTTGCTAATAGTTTGATTGTGGCGCCATCAATTTAGCACTCTTTGTTTTGTGACTGAGCCCTCGTTTAGGAAGAGATATTTCCTCTTTTAATTGAACTAAACGGCTTCGTTCGAGGATCTCTCTCCCCTCGTTTTCGACGCTTGGATATGGAATAACGATAACGATAGCTACAGCAGCCACATGTTCTAAAACCTCTCGGACCGTCACGGTGCGCTTCTCATTGGCATTCAACTAAACTCAGGCAGGCGGTCTGACAGATTCATTGTGATCTGTTTGGTTTCGGATCGTTTATTAGGTCAGCATTTACTGTGGTGTTACTGTAAGTTCTCTACAGCGTCTTTCAGAAGTATTCAGACTTCTGACCAACTCTGTCATGTTATTAAAATATATACAGTGAAACAAAAGTTCATTTCGACGAATATATTTTTTTTTTGAAAATGCTGGAACTGCTGGGCCGGCGCAGTGGTGTTATGGATTAAGGCGTCGGCACCGGGTTTAATTCCGGCTCAGGTCCATTACGGAACCCCATCACCCCACACCCTCCCTCTCCCTCACTGTCCTATTAATAAAGATGCCCAAAAAATATCTTTAAAAAAAAAGAAAAGAAAAACATGTAATATCGGAAACATACGACACACTTAACTAGCACTAAAACCTATACTAGCATCCATACTGGTTACAGATGTGTTGGAATTTGTGATTTTGATCTGGGAAGAACCTGCAGACACACACACGATATTAGAATATCAATAACGATTCCAAGCTAGAAACAGAAGCTGGATTTTTATTAGCTTGGTCATTCAAACAGCAAAAAATAATCAGTATGTTGAACTAAAAACAAGACAGAACTATTAAAAATATCTATATTTACCTCAGATGTGTTGGAAAATAACCAAAAAAATTATCGGTTTAACTAATAATTTGTTGTGATTACATTTAGCATTACCAGCTAATTAAAGTTCAATAGTAGCACTAAAGGGGGAGGGCTAATATTCCACTCAAATTATGCTGCTGATGATGATGATGATAATTATTATTCTTTTTATTTTCATCTTGCATTAAAAAATAATCAAACAATGATATGCATTGAGATCTCTGGCTGAACTTCCTCTTGGGTTGCAGAAGGTCTTGTGGTCTTGGACAGCCTCCAAGTCAACTACAAGGTGGTGAGAAACCGATTCCACTCGCAATCGACCCGACGACAGGAAGAAAATGTATTTTATTTTATTTACACTCTTATATAAAGCAACTTACATTTATCTCATTTATACCAATTAGCAGTTGCAGGTTAAGGGCCTTCTCTAAGGGCCCAACATTGACATCTTGGGGATTCTGGACTTAAACTCATAATGGTTCAACCATATAACCATTAACTCTTAATAATTACTGTACTGTAACAATAATTATTTATTAAAATAATAAGTAAGTAATTACGTTATTATTTTTATATTAATAATTATACTTACAGTAAATAAATATAAGCAAATAAAAGAAACTATTATCAGACAAACAAAGACAGTGGGTTTTAAATGTTTTAGTGTAAAATTCCTAATCTAAAATTACTTTTATAATTTTTAAAAATAATTTTAGTTACCACAATTAAATAATTCCTTTCCACTTTTAAGTTTCTAAACGCACTTCCGTGTGTTTCTATTCTTCTGGAAATGTATTACTGTTCTTTCTCTTCCGAGTGTGAGGAGGGGTTACCTTCATGCATGGAGCTGTTAATCTCTTTTTGACGTCTCTTTTTTTTTCCACCGCTCTGAATCGGAACAAATGCACGTGATCGAAACGAAATCATGCACTTCTGCACGCAGGAACGGGTTCCCGTGCGCTCAGCGCTACACGACAGCAAGTCTGGCTTGACCTTATTCGTAATTGGAAATTTTGGGAATTCCGAACTCCAGTTTGTACACCAGACTAACTCCGGCCGCGTCTCTAGCAGGCGTGACGTTAAACAAGACCTGGCAGTTACGTGACAGTGTGACAGAATAAAGAGGGGGGGGGGAGCGTGCCTGTGTGTTCACGGCCATCGGAATATGGCTGATGGGAGCATAAATAAAGCATAGCGGAACATCTGGTCTTTGTTGTGCGTTCAGCTTTTTAATGTCTTCCAAGAGCGACTCTGACGCTTCGCTGCCTGCTACTTTCTTGCTCCTTGCTTGATTTTAGCATAGAATTCCAAAGCATCTTCGGGGAATTGAGTACCCCGCCATCCCCCTACACACATATCATGCCACCTCCATGTCTCCCCCCCTCAAACCCCCCCGGTTCCGTCAACACACCATGTTCACAGTAACTTTTCTACTTACTTAATTCATTTTTTGAATCTTTTATACCTCGTGGGACGCCGTATGCGGGAGCGTGTGAGAGCATGTGCGAGCGTGTGGCTACAATTAAAATTCGAACTGCTCCGTCCTCAAGCCGGCGCGACGGAAACTCCTAACATTTCTGATTACTTTCGAAAAGGACTCGTCGTACGAGAGGCGCAATTAAGGAGCCGCAGACGACGGATTAAACACACGTCGCATTTGAAAATGTGGAACGCTCAAGGTAACACACTCGACCGAACAAGCTCTCGACAAGACGGATTCGTTATCGTGCCGCACCTGACCAGCTCCGAAGTTCTCCAAAAAGCCAGATGAGACGTTTAGAAAAGAATGTGTGTGTACAATAAGAAACCCAAAAGCGCCTTTGTTAAAGTCCGAGAAGTGTTGAAACTTACACCACTGTGTGGCGCCTTAGTATTTTGGGACGTTTTTTCTCTGATCTTGAACTCAGGAGTGGCCCTATTCCTGAGAGAGCCATCATTTTACTCTGGCACAATCAGAGGAAATGCTGGCCTACAAAAAACATTTTTATAACCATCAACACACACACACACACACACACACACACATTCACACAAAACCCCTCGTTATGGACTCGGTGCCGTGAATCGGGCCTGAGAGAGCGCTATATTATTGGAGCGTATCCTGCTTCAGATGAGGCTCTGGCTATTCATATATTCCGATTTGGGATTTGAGCAGATGTGTGAATGGCTCGGAAATGACGTGAGCGACAAAAACGCCGATCGAGATAAGAGTTAGTGGCCTGATTGAGTGTTAAATCATGGCACGGGCTGGTTAAGGAAATGAGATAGCGAGCCGGCGTTGAGTGATTAATTGGTTCAGCGAGACGGGAAGATGATGATTAGGCGTTTTTTAGTGAGAATCGATGCACTTGTAGTTTTAAGGTCTATAATTAGAGATTATTCTACAGGTTAATTTTAGGTCAGACAAAAGTATTAGTGGGTCAGACCCAGATGTTGTGTAAGGAGACTCCAGTTTCAGTTTATTCTTAAGATGTTCAGTAGGGTTATGTCCGAGTCAGGGCTTTGTCCAGATGTTCTTCCACTCTTATCTTTACAACTCATGAAACTCTGTGGCTTTGCACACAGGGGTTTGGGTCATAGAGCTAGAAAAGGTTTTGGTTAACTGACCAGAAGGTTGAAAGTTTAAATCCCAGAACCACCAAATTGTATAAATGATATAAAGGTAATGGAGGTCTGCCAAATGCTTTAAATGTAATTCCATAATTGCTTTTTATCTTTTTTCATTATGGCCAAAATCGCAGCCCTTTTAGACAGGAAGTAGCCTTAGCCCTGTCCCAATTACCACACAACTTCCTAGGGTCTTCCATAAAGTGCACACTTTGGTTGCTAAGTGATCAATGGTTACATAAATAAACTTTTACTTACAATTAATTTTTCTATCCTTGTCTATTTTCTCGCATTCTATCCAAAAGTCCACCAAAACTGCTTCGTCTTTCCGTGAACAGCACAACACTTTCATCACTGAGCCTCTACTTTCCCTAGTGACCATAATTGTTTAGGGATCCCTCAGGTGTGGTTTTCTGTCATCACCTGGTTTTTAACTGGTGGAGGAAATTTCCCAGCTCATGGTCAGCATTTGGCAACCCAGATAAACTCTCAAGCTATGGAAATATAGTTAAAGCCATCTTAGAAAAGGAAGTGGTGGTGCTGTGGTTAAGTTGTTGGACTGCTAATTGAAAAAATCAAGGTACGACTCCCTGCACCATCAAGTTACCATTGCTGGGCCCCTGAGCAAGGCCCCTTAACCCTTAATTGCTCAGATGTATAAAAGAGATAAATGATAAAAGTCGCTTTTGCCATAAATGAAGTGGATAAATAAAGACAACCCTTTTCTTTGTTCACATCTTTTTTTATTTTTTTTATTTTATAAACTAAGGGCAAGTTTTTTTTGTTTCCTTTTTTAATTATTTCTCAGTTTCTCAACCCATTATTCACAAACTAATCACAGCTCATTTCTCCGCTAATATGCACTTAGCAGGTGCGAGACCGCAGCCCGAAGTTAAGAATCCGCAAAAAAAAAAAAATTTTCGGCTCCGCCCCTTAAAATTGACCATTAATTAGTTCTAAACATTTTGTTTCAACTTCTAATTTGCTTTTATTTGTCAAGAATATGATTAAAGCAAATGCATAATTAATTCCACATGAAAGTCACACCTTTTCCGGGTGTTCGAGAATACAGATGTAGCAGATCAGATTTTTTTTTCCTCCCCTCCCCAAATCCAGTGGTAGCTGGCGTCAGATTTGTTCAACTCTTTATCACGTTAATTAGCACCTCAATCCTGTCCCCTCTGCAAATGAGGGGTAGGTGACGAGGTGGGCTTGGTAATGACTTAAGACGCACCGAGCTAACAAGTTATTCCTCCCTCCGCAGCTGTTAGTTCCAAAGCAGCTTTATTTATTTTGTCCTGTATTTTTAGTCAATGTGGCTAACCGCGTTGTTGTGCGTTTTTTTGTTTTCACACCTTTCTAACGAGAAAAAGCTCGGCTTCGTGAACGTGAAGCAGATCTAAGGAAATTAGATTCATTGATAGTTTGTTTAAAAGAGCAGGTGTGAGAGCTGGGAAATTAGGCTGGAACTTTGTTTGTCATGTTGTTGAATTAATGTGGAGGGAAAAAGTTTGACGGAACATTTTAGCGAACTGATGTTTTAATGAAAAAATTGTTTAATTGTATGTATTCATCTTCTATATCTGTGTATTCTCTAATTCGGGGTCACAGGGATCTGCTGGAGTTTATCCCAGCCATCTCTGAAAGGGTGAAAGGCATGAGGGGGGCACCCTGGACTGGTCGCCAGTCCATCACAGGGCCACACACACTCACACTCACTCCTATGTGACATGTTTTTTTTTTGGACTGCGGGAGGAAACCGGAGTAAACCCACACAAGCACGAGAAGAACATGCAAACTCCACACAGAAAGATCCCTGCCGGGGAATCGAACCCGGGACATTCTTGATGACCACTTAATTACCGTGCCACCCCTTAAATTTGTTACCTCTCCCTCAAATACCTAAACTAGGACTTTAAATTAAAATAAAAACATAACATTTTGGGGTTTGTTAACTTTTTTTTTTTATCCAAAGGTACAGAAGCCGTTATGAAATATTGCAACGTTATCTAAAGAAACGATAAAGTGCAGCTACCATGATGGTATAAATCTATGCTATTTCGCTTTTCATTCATTTTTATCTTCTAGAAAATGGATTTTTCTTTGCATAGAAGAAAGCTTAGGCAGTTGGGGTAAAAGCGAAGGATCAGCAGTTAGAAGGATCAGGAGTTAAGGACCTTGTTTAAGGACCCAACAGTGGCATCTTGGCAGCGGTGTAGCTTAAACCCTGAATCACTGATCAACAACATTTAAGCTAGGTCTGCGTGTTACATGAACAATCAGCGGGAACAGGTGCACCTGTTTCGCTGGCTCGGAATGCCATCATGGTGAGTGTTCGCCCATCCAGCAATGCCGCACTTCGACGAGTTATTGCTTTAAAATGGACTCACGGCGGCAGGTTTCCAAAAGAAAAACAGGTTCAACTGGTGCTTCAGATAATAAGAGGCCACTTCAGCTGAAATTTCCAGAGAAATGAACAAGTGGGCATGCAGTGAGTAAATCGCGTTGGATAATGTTTTGTCGGAAGTGTTGTGTGTTTTTTTTTTTCCCCGAGAACTCATAGCGCATAGACAAACAACGGCCTCCTATAGTTTCATATAATTTCATCATCTTGCTGTTGTTGCAATATCGCTGTCAATGTTGTTATATTGACAGGTATCCTCTGTCTCTGTCAGATTTGTCTTTTTTTTTTTCTCTGCAATAAAAAACGGAACAATAACAATAACAGTATATACATCCTACATAACACACTTCTTATTCCGGTGGCATTCATCAGGACAGAACTGGTTTCTCAATGAGTCGTTTGCCCGGTTGTTGCAGATTCTTATTTGATTATGGCTCCGACGGTAAAGCATATTTTTAATCCGAGGGGCTAATATTTTTCAGCTTTATCCTATAGTCGCAGGGGCGGACCGGGCATTTTCCCACTGAGCCGGCGTACTTTTTGGGACGATACATCTCACGAATTTTATCTAATCAACCAATAAAACTCTTTACAGCCAATTCTATTTTCGTCTCGATTAGTTGATCATTAAATTCTGTCCTATAAGGACCTTGAAACTTACAGGCAGGTGTTTAACTCTACAGAACACCAAACCCCCAAGACGTGACTTCTGGTGACCCCTGCTTAACCACTTAGCTACCACTTTCAACAAACAATACCAGCTGTTCATTCATTCATCTTCTATACTCGCTTATTCCCTAATTCGGTGTCACAGGGATCTGCTGGAGGGAGTTTATCCCAGCCGTCTCTGAAAGGGTGAAAGGCAGGAGGGGGACACCCTGGACAGGTCACCAGTCCATCACAGGGCCACACTCACATTTACTCCAATTTAGAATCACCAATCAATCTAACATACATGTTTTTGGACTGTGGGAGGAAACCGGAGAGAACCCGGAGTAAACCCACGCAAGGGGGGGGAGAACATACAAAAAAAAAAAAAAAAAAAAAGAAATCAAACTAAAATAAAAAAATCAGAAATTTTATTGTAAAAATGAAGACTAGAAAAAAGGAATCATTTATTGCATATTGAAATGTTTACCGCCGGAAAATTCAAGACAATAATTAATAATTAATAATAAACATAATGACCTGCATATTTTTATACACGCATACACTTTGCACTTAACCTCAAAAAAACAAATGTAGAAAAAAAAATAATGCAGGCCAAAAAATTTAAAACCATTCCAACCAACAGAAAATCTAATTTATTCATATATTTTTGTCATTATTTATTTTCCATCTAGTGTAAAGTTTATATTCAGTACAAACATAGTAATGATAGATTTCATAAAAATTTCCATCATGTAAACACAGAGAAAGCGGCGCCATTTAATCAGATTAGGAGATGCCATTAGTATTTAGTCATTTTAAGCCTTGAATAAAAAAAAAAGAAAGAAAGAAATCGACTCAGTGATTTGCCAGTTTCTGAGTTGCTAAATCTGTATATTTAATAAACCATCGACTCAAATACAAATATCTGTGTCCGTTGGAGAAAATTGTGTTTATTAAAAGTAAGCCGTTCGCTTGAAATAATAATAAAAATTAAAAAAACAACTATTATAGGAATTAAGAAGCAGAAGATTAAATATGGAATTTAATAGAATAACATTCACAAGCGTTTAAATATACAGTAAAGCTCACAAGATGTGTTTATTCTAGAAACTGAATATCTGAAATTTTAGTTTACGTTTTTTTAGCATCATCCGCATGTGGATTGTAAACCTTTTGTTTAAAACAAAACAAAAAATAAATAAATAACCAGATTAACATCTGTATTTTAAAAAATACAGTTGGATCAGATCAGTGGATCTGATTTCTTGGGCTTCATTTATTCGAAATTCGTCATCAGATCCCAAGAGATCCGCTGCTGGGATCCAGAGGGATCTACCTCCAGAGATTAGGATTGACTCCTAGAAAATATACGGTAGAGTCGAAAATGGTTCACGATCAAGAAGCTGTTTAGCATTTAGCGTCATCTGCATGTGGATTGTAATCGTGTTTGAAGTGGTTATCGTTCAAAAAAAAAAAAAAAAAAAAAAAAAATGAAAAACACATGGAAATCGGTTAATATTTTAAAATTCCAGAAATTTGAGTCTAATTTATTTGGCATCAATTATTCAAAATTTGTGATTAGATCCTCTGCTGGGATCCAGCGGGATCTACCCCCAGATATCAGGATCTACTAAAAAAACCAAAAATACATGGAAATCGGTTAATATTTTTCCAAAAATTCCAGCATCAATTATTCAAATTTTAGATCCTCTGCAGGGATGAAGGATTCCCCCAGAATTAGGATACAAAAAAATTCCAGAATTTTAGATTAAATTAATTTGGCATCAATTATTCAAACTTTGTGATTAAATCCTCTGCTGGGATCCAGAGGGATCTACCCCCAGATATCAAGATCTACTTTAAAAAAAAAATAATTTTAAACACATGGAAATCGGTTAATATTTCAAAAATCCAGAATTTTGGATCTAATTTCTTTGGCATCAATTATTCAAAATTCGTGATAAAATCCTCTGCTGGGATCCAGACGGATCTTCCCCCAGATATCAGGATCCACTCCTAAAAAAATCTTGTTCAGCATGTTATGAATTACGTCTTGTTAGAGATGATTGGCAGATTAGCCACCCGTCCCACATGTCCAGTTGTTAGAACATGAACTAAACATTGTGATGTTTTTCCGAAAGCTGCTTTTTTTGTCTTCCTGTCAGGTAAACAACATCATGTAAACCTGTGTCGAGCTCATTCTGACACTGCTGTGTAGTTGCTTGGCAACATCTCTATTTAGCCTTGAGGTGGAGGTGTGTAGGATCAGAGCTGATACATGTGTGTTTCTGGGTGTGTGTGTGTGTGTGTGTGTGTGTGTTGACATTCTGATCTTTATCAGCTGTTGAGTTGAAGACTTTGAAGATTATTTAATGGATTTTTCATCTACTATCAGCTCCCTGACCTACACCGACCTCCAGTTAAACCTTCCTAACATGCTGTTAATGAAGTTAAGTGGTTTCATTCTTCATGAATCTCAACTTTTTTTTAATTAGCAAAGGTTCTTAGCTTCTCATTTTTTAAATAATAACTGGAGATAATTAAATTAACGCTTTTATTTCTTGGTTATGAAGCTTTGACTTTGGAGCTTTTTTTTAAAACAAATTCTATTATGAGATTATTCTAAATTAAATATTAGAATATACAATTTAATTTTTTTTGGCCAAGAGTTACAATTACAAATTAAAAATATATATATAATTGCTAATTAAACATAGCCATGGTAGCTTAACAAAAAAATAAGTTTTTTGCATTGTAGAAAAATAATGTTTGGGTATCCCAAGGTGGGGTTCATAGGGGTTTTAGGGGGTTAGGGTTCTGGCTTTAGGTTAGGATTCAAGTTAGTATTCTGTAGTTTCTGGGTTAAAGTTAAAGGTTAGGACTCTGGGTTATAGTTAAGGGTTGAGGTTCTGTGATGGGATTTAAAGTGATGGTTAGGGTTCTGGTTAGGATTAAAATTCAAAATTAGGGTTAGGTTTAGGATAAAGGTTGGTGTTAGGGTTAGGGTTAGGGTTAGGGTTAAGGCTGGGGTTAAAGTTAAGGATTAGAGTTCTGGGTTGGGATTCAAAGTTATGGTTTGGGTTTGAGGTTATAAGTTAGGGTTACAATTACAGGTTGGGGTTCTGTGTTGTGGTTATGGTTCAAGTTTAAGGTTCTGACTTAAGGTTGAGGTTATAAGTTAGGGTTACATTTACAGGTTAGGGTTCTGGGTTGGGATTTAACGCTATGGTTTAGGTTTAAGGTTTTGAGTTAAGGTGAAATTTACAGATTAGGGTTCTGTGTTGTAGCCATGGGTCGGGTCTATGGGGTTAAATTAGGGTTAAATTTATGGTTAGGGATCTGTTATTAAGTTTTGAGTTAAATTTACAGGTTAGGATTGGAATTAAATTTTATGGTTAGGTTTTAGGATTTAGGTTCTTGGATAGAATTTAGGGTAAAAGTTGATCATGGGTTTAGTGTTAGGTGTTAGGAAATAAATATTATTGTTAGGGGTTCATGTTTAAAAGTTTGGATTAGGGTTTGGGGTAAAGTTTTTGGTTAGGCTTTAGGTTAAAGTTTTGGGTTAAGGTTGGTGTTCAGGTTCTGGTTTAGGGTTCTTGCTTGGGGTTCTAAAATGAGAATAAATGTCTTACTTTTCCAAACCTCATTATAACCAATTTTAAAGGATTTCACTGATGTGAATTTTGCATGCGTTGCGATGCTCAATTTGATAAAATCTTGAGTTGATATCCTTCTTTGGATGTTACAAATCAACGATGGTTTACTAAAGTTGGCCTCCGGTTCCACCAGTCCACCAAAGCTTTCCACTTACTGTATACTGTATTCACTTACACATAATGTATGAAGTCAGGAAATCTTTAGCAAGTCTTCTGATTTTATCTTCTTCATCCTTAATAAGACAAGCTCGTATTTACATTTGAATATTTGTTTTATGCAGCTCTATAAAGAGAGAAAGAGAGAGAGAGAGAGAGAGAGAGAGAGAAAGAGAAATAACAGAGAAGGAATGAGAGTGATAATATCAGCGAAAAAAATAAGAATAAGTCCATTTTTATGCACTGAATAATAAAGTGACTAAAACATGTTGGCTAGTAAATAAAAAAAAGAGAGATATAATAATAATAAATGCTACAAAGAAAGAAGAATAGAACTCTTGGGAAATAGTTGTGATTGGAAACTAACCTTTGAGCTGATAACAGTCGGATCATGTTGATTCCACTCCTATAACCACACTGTTCCGGGTGTTATTATTTTTTATTAACGTAGTCACAGGACCCGATCGCTCTATCCCGAATGAACATATGGAAGACGGATATAAAAGTGAAGATATCAAGGACGGCCTTGCATAACAATTAGTCTCATAATTAACAATGTTGCAGTGCTCTGTTTCCTGGCCAAATTCATTACATGCATCAATCTCTATTCGATTCACTGCGTCGGAGCTGCACAACACAAGAGCCAGAGGAGGAACGGTGACTTTAAACAGACACCGAGACGCCGCTTTATTAGTTACCAGATCAGTAGATCTAATAAACTCATTATAGAAGGATAGAAGAGGAGATTTTACAGGCCCGGTGTTGGGATGTCGTGACTTATTTAGTCGTTATGTCTCTATCTTTTTTTTTTTTTTCTGCTTCGTGGCTTTGTTTAATCTGTAAAAGTTCAGATGTTCGTCTCAGAGATGAAAACTATCTACTACCACCACTGCAGATCACAGAACACATCCTCATCAAGAGCAGCTTAGATTTAACTCATTTATCTCATCTACCTGAGCTGTTTATGTGTAAGGGCCTTGCTTAGGGGCCCAGCAGTGGCAGCTTTTTGGTGGTGCTGGGAATTGAACATGCAACCTTACTGTCAGCAATCTAGCAGCTTTGTTGCATTGTATAAAAAGATTTTTGGGTTTTTTTGGGGGATTTTATTATGGTTCTTGGTTAAGGCTAAAGTTCTGGGTTAAAGTTAAGGGTTAAAGATAAGGGTTAGGGTTCTGGGTTAAAGTTAAGGGTTAGTGTTCTGGGTTAAGTTTCTGGGTTTAAGGTTAAGGGTTAGTGTTCTGGGTTAAAGTTAAGGGTTAGGGTTTTGGGTTAAGTGTCTGGGTTTAAGGTAAGGGTTAGTGTTATGGGTTACGTTTCTGGGTTAAAGGGTTACCCTAACCCTAATGGGATAAACTGGAACACAGACTGAACCCCAGACTTCCTCATCCCAATGTTAGTGTCTAATCTTATTAATACTATTATAGCTAAATAATCAAATCCCCACAGTCACATGACATGATCGATTAGAGAACCTAGTGGAAGTGTAGGGATTATTATAGGACAAAGAGTGAGCCCACATCTTTAAGAGGATGATCAAAAAAACATCTGGATGTGTTGGCCAGGTGTCCCAATTCTTTTGTCCATCCAATCATTTTTAGAGGTGTTTTTTCAAAAATATTTTAATTTAAAAATTCTGAAATAAGGATTTTAACGAAACCGTCCCCATATCAAAGATCCGCCATCCTGCTAGTTGTTGCTATAGAAATGATACCACATTAGATCAAACACCTTAAACTGAACCTTTATTCGAATTACCGTTGAGTCGCTATTGCCGAAAATGAATTAACACCTCATGACCAGTCGGAATAAAAAAAAATTCTCAGCGTTGTGCTATAAGTAGTATTTAATGATCAGGTAACGTTGTGTAATTGGATAGAATATGTCATTACTCGATCGGTATGCGTTGCTAAAATTAACGTGAAGAAAGTTAAGAACCCCCCGAAGGGACGGTGGTTTCAAATTACCTGGTTGTAGGAAGAACGACGTCAAATCTGTTCAGAAGTCTGTGGGTTCTTTTTCTTGCACCGCTAAGCGGCCATATTGATGGACCCCTGAGCAAGGCCTTAACCCCTAACTGCTCAAACGGATTTACAAAAATTAGATTAATGTGAGTGGATCTGGATCTGGGCAACTGCCAAATGGCAAAAAAAACATAATCGTAAACTTTTTGTATGTTGATGCAGTTTGTGAACTTAAACTTTATTTACAGCTTAAGAACAAGTTCCATCTTTACATTCCAATTAAATGTTGACTTAAGAAAAAAAAAAATATATATATATTTACAGCATTTGGTGGACATTCTTATCCAGAGCGACTTACATTTATCTTATTTATAGAAGTGAGACATTAGGGGTTGGGGCCTTGTTAAAGCCCCAGCAGTGGTGGCTTGGTTGATCTAGGAATCAAACCCATAATCCTCAGGTTGGTAGTCCAACACCTTTACCATGAGCCACCACTACTAATCACCAAATAATCAAACCACAGGTACAAACCCGGACCTCCAGATTGTTGTTTTTTGGAGGTTCCCCTATTTTTCTTTATTTTTTCCCATTCCTACATCATTTGGCAGACGCCTCTTATCCAGAGCGACTTACACTTATCTCTTATACAGAATCGAGCAACTAGTGGTTAAGGGCCTTGCTTAGGGGCCCAGCAGTGGCCACTTGTTGGTGCTGGAAATCAAACCCAGATCTTCCAAGTAGCAATCCAACACCTTAACCCCTGCACTACCACTTCCCCCATTATTAAATTATTACTAATATATATTTAAAGTTATTTAGTTACAAATACACTTGTTTTTTATTTATTTGTTTTTAATTAATTGTATCTTTATTCATTAGTTAATTATTATTTACTGTCAGTAGATAAACCCTAATGCGTCATCAGGAACCCTCCAGGCTGTCAGAAGGATCACTAAACCTTACAGTATGCGTAGTGGGACTTTTCACATTTCTGCTGCATTTCCTGCTTGATTTAGTGTGCGGCACCAGGGGCTGATGGGTAATTGCGGAAGTCTCCCAGCAGGAGCCAGACTTGAGTGCTTCGTCAGACAAGGCCGTCAGCATGCTCACGTGTGAGGCAGTGAGTCGGCTTGACTAATAGATTAAGCTCTCTGTTTCATGATGCTCGGAACCAAAAGTGAAACTCAACAGGAAGTGACGGTTATGACGTTTCACAGGAAGTGCAGACAAAGTGCAGACAGTGAAAAGAAAAGTACACCGGATCGATTACAACCCCTTCTGACCAGGTTAAAGCAATGAAGAGAACTTATGATGAGGAATAACTGTAAGATCCGGGTGCTTTTGGGTTTTTGTAGTGCTCATATTTTATCCTGTATGGAAACATTCTTTTGTACAAGTTTGAAAAACAGACTTAAAAGTGACTCTAGCGGTGCCAATATTTATGATTTAGCTGTTGAATGGCCTTGCTCAGGGGCCCAGCAGTAGCAACCTGGCGCTACTGGTAATCAATCCCCGATTAGCAGTCCAACACCTTAACAAACGAGCTACCACTTCTCCAGAACTGGATAAGGACGTCTACCAAATACCGTAAATGTTAATATAAATGGTAGGAATTGAACCCAGGATCATTTGATCAGCAATCCGACACCTTATCCACTGAAGCCACCACTTTCCTCCAGACTACAACATCCTGCTTGACGCACATTTTTGTTTTGATAGTTTTTTTATATGATAAAAATTAATTTTAGTATTAAAATTGGTTTTATAAGTCATATTTCTTGGTGTCTGGAACTGATTTTGTGCCTATTTTATTATTTCTTATGAAAAAAAAAAACGTTCATCCTACAAAAACAAAAAATTTGAACTTTATTTATCTTTGCTAACCTTTACCATAAAGCGATCTATAACTTCTCTCACCTTTAGCCATTTTTTTCCCAGATGTTTCTATGATCCTTTTAGAAGATCTATTGCACCAGACTGGTTTTAGCTAATCACAGCTAATCAGGTTAGCTTACAGCCGTGCGAAGGTTAAAGCGAACAAAAGGTCTCGGTTACGAATATCCTCGAAGAAAAAAAAAAAAACTACTATAGAAAGACACATGAGCTAAAGACCAATGCTAGCACCCAATAGCAACGGCGTATTGTTTTTTATTAAATTTCTTCGACGCACTCCGTCCGAGAGCCGTGCTGGTGATGGCTGCCAGCCAGCACATGCTTGATTGAACACACTCCGAGCACACGGGCAGATACACCGAGGAGCGTCTTTGCTCTGGCTTCTTCTAATGATGTGTTTTGCTAATATTCAGGTAGAGCATCTGCCAAGTATTCCCCCGACACACATGTACTATAGGCTGAAAGTATTTTATTTCAAATATTTTGTTTCTAATCGCAATTTTCCTCCTACGGATCGCATTACGCTGATAGCGCCGCTGCCATCGCTTTTATTGTTTGTAATTTTTTAATTGGATTAGACTTTTTTTTTTTTTTTTTTATGCAGTAGCTTTAAAGTACAATAAGCAAAGACTTCGCTAATGTGCCATGGTGAGAATTTTCATTTTAATAAAAATAAAAATATTTTTAGCTACTTTTAAATGTTTTTTTTTATGATCTTAGCAAAATAATAGAGAAAAAACTATCCTCAATTTTCGTATATATTTAAATGCTTAAACTTTTATAACTTCGTTTTATAAAATTTTATTCAAATTTATTTAATTTATACTTAATTATTAAGTATAATAATAAATCCCAGTTACTGTATGTCGGTGTGTATGTGTGTAGTGTGTTATTGTGTGTGTTATTGTGTGTCGTGGGTTAGTGTGTTATTGTATGTCAGTGTGTTATTGTGTGTCAGTGGTGTTAATGTGTGTCGTGTGTTTGTACTGTGTGTGTCAGTGTGTGTTATTGTTGTGTGTCTGTGGGTTTCAGTGTGTACTGGTGTACTACTTTAAGTGTCAGTGTGTTATTGTGTGTTGTGTCACTGTGTGTCATTGTGTGTGTGTGTATCTGTGTGTGTGTCAGTGTGTTATTGTGTGTCAGTGTGTTATGTTGTGTGTGTGTAGTGTACTTTACTAGTTGTCAGTGTGTTATAAACTGTGTGTCAGTGTGTGTTATTGTGTGTCACTTTGGTGTGTCACTGTGTGTCAGTATCTTACTCTGCTGTGTTAGTGTGTTACTGTATGTGTTACTGTATGTCAGTGTGTGTTATTTGTGTGTCAGTGTGTTATTGTGTGTCGGTGTGTATTGGTGTTTTGTATGTCAGTGTGTTATTGTTGTGTTGGTGTGTGTGGTGTATTACTTTAATTCAGTGTGTTACAGTGTGGTGTTTTGTACTGTATGTCAGTGTGTTATTGTGTGTCAGTGTGTAGTGTGTTATTGTGTGTCGGTGTATTACTTTAATTCAGTGTGTTACTGTATGTCACTGTGTGTCAGTATCAATGTGTTACTCTGTGTTAGTGTGTATGTTAGTGTGTTACTGTATGTGTTACTGTATGTCAGTGTGTTATTGTGTGTCAGTGTGTTAATGTGTTGTGTCAGTGTGTGTCATTGTGTGTCACTGTGTCTGTTATGTGGGTGTCGGTGTTGTGTCGGTCTGTGTCACTGGGGGTGTTGTCAGTATCTTACTCTGTGTTAGTGTGTTACTGTATGTGTTACTGTATGTCAGTGTGTTATTGTGTGTCAGTGTGTCAGTGTGTGCGCTGATGTCTTGTGTGTGGTGTGTGTGTGTGTGTGTGTGTGTGTATTAGAGTGTTCCTGTGTATCCCATCCAGTTTCTGTTTAATCCCCTGTGTGTCAGTGTGTGTCGGTGTGTGTTTATTAGTGTGTTTCTGTGTATTTCGGGTTCTGTTTAATTCCCTGTGTGTCATCATGTATCTTGTGTATCTCATGTTTCCGGATTTGTCACGTGTTTCCTGCACGTGACCCGGACGCCCCCTCGGCTCAGGTGCGAGCAGGTGAACGGCGTTCGTTCGTGTGTTCGTTGGTTGTGTGTTCGTCTCGCAGCTGCAGCGTTCAGCCGGAGTTCAGCGAGAGGTCACAGCACCTGCATCACTTTACACCTCCTCTCCCCAAAGATGCGCTCATTAACACGACATTAACGCCAGACGCTAATTTATCCTGTCACGTGCTCACAATCGAGAACAAACAAGAGGAGAGAGAAGGAAAATAAAAGGAAGGGGGGATGAGGTGGGTGTGTGTGTGTTGTGGTGGGGGGGGGTTTGTGCGGTTACATGGAACAGTCTGAACAAAAACAAAAACCAAATACATAAGAAGATATGACATATAACTAAACACTAATTTAAAATAATAATAATAATCAAAATAAAATTTTATATATATTTTTTTATATATTTAAAAAATATTTTTTTCTATTTAAAAAAATTGTCACAAAGGAAAAACAAGGTATATTTCCCCCACATTCAATATTTACATAGTAGTGCCATTATTTTGTAAAGAAAAAAAATTATTTTGTAAATAAAAAATTATTTTTGTAATTAAAAAATTAAAAAAAAAACTACCCCCCCCCCCCCCCATTATTTTGTTAAAGAGAATAAAACATACAAAAAGTATTGGTTTTTTTTTATAGTAAAATATTTTTCAAAGATTTAAAAAAAACAATTTTACTATAAAAATATTTTTTTTGTTTTTAAAAAAATAAAAAAAAATAAAAAATAAAATAAAAATTCCCCAACATTTATGATTTATGTATCAGTGCCGTTACTTAAAAAATTTTAAATAGGAAAAAATAATATATTAATATTTTTTTTTTTTCTATTAAAAGAAATGACAGAAAAAGAATAAATACTAGAATTTTTTAATGCATTCGATATTTACGTATGTTTGCATTTTTTTTTTATTTAAAAAAAAAAATGTTTCCTATTAAAAAAAACGACTAAACTAAAAAAAGAATACTAGCTGCCTGCCGTTAGTCTGTCAAATATATATTTTTTATTAAAAAAAGTTTCCTATTTGTTAAATAACTATTAAAAAAGTTATTAAAAAGAAAAAGACTAAAAAGAAATACTAGATTTTTTTCCACTTTCCATATTTATGTATCGCTGCTGTAATTCTGTAAAAACAAATACAAATAAAACATTTTTTAAAATTATTTTTCTATTAAAAAAATGTTTCCTATTTTTAAAAAATGACCAACAAAAAGAATATTAGTTTTTTTTTTTTTTTTTCCACATTAGATATTTATGTAGGGTGTATGGATGCTAGTGGTGATTAGTAGTTAGTGTGTGTGTGTGTGTGTGTGTGTGTGTGTGTGTGAGAGTGAAGAGGATCTAGAGAATAGGGTTGAGTGGAGACGCTGTGGCGACCCCTAAAAAAGGGAACAGCTGAAAGGAGAAGAAGAAGAAGAAGAAGAAGAACATGGGATATTTATGTATCAGTGGCATTAATGCAAAGATTCCGGGCTGCAATACAAACATTTTTAATTGTGTCATTTTTAACAATCAATAATCAATAATCACCTCCTAATCAGAACAGTGTCGTTCGAGGAAAAAAAAAAACAACAAAAAAAACCCAAAAAACACTTTATAAAACAGTCAGTCGTAATAAAATAACCGGCGTTCATTGTCCTTGCGATTAAACCCTTAAAAAAAGCATCCAAGCGCTCCGTCCGTTTCTACAGAAGAGTTGAAGTTTCTACAGGAATAAACTTTTGAGTCGTAAGAACCGAAGGAAGGAAGACACGTCGCAAACATCGAATTCCACACAAATTGCATATGTTTCTTTTCTTTTCTTTTCTTTTTTTTTCTCTAAAGTGGTCTCTAGGGTTAGTGAGTCGTTCTCCTACGCTTATTTGCATGAGGGAAAAATTGCATACAAACAATAATGGTGAAGCTTGTAGCGTGTGTGTCGCTCGACGTTCGGCGGTTTAGGTTTAAGATTAGGTTTGTTTTTTGTTTTTTTTTTTTGTTTTTTTTTCGTTTTAAGCACACACTTTTCCATTTCAGACGTTTAAGACACTTTTTGATTTTTTTTTACTGCCCGTCAAACGTACGTTTTTATAAATAGTCCAAAGGAAAAAAAAAAAAAAAAAAAAAAAAAAAAGTTGCTGTAACGCAAAAAAAAAAAAAGAAAAATGAATAAATTAAATTGGGTTAAAAAAAAAAAAAAAAAAAAAGATGGTGGTGAGTCAACTTTTTTTTTTTTTTTTTTTTTTTTTTTGTGAAAATCCTGGAAATTACAGTGTGGAAAAAGTTTCGCAAAAAAGAACGGAACATCGGCAGTGCCATATAGTACAAGGCATTTGTTGGCATAGTTTTCTTTAAGACTGTATATTTTTTTTTTTTACAATTAATATATGTCTTTATATATATATTTCTATTTCTTTTCCAAACAAATAAGAAGGAAGGATTGAAAGAGGGGCGCCAGATCCTACAAGATCCTTCGTTGGGTAAAGAAACGCTGTTTTATTTAGCAGTTTGTCCCCTGCTTTTTATTGGTTAATCGGTTGCTTTAAAATAATAATAATAATAATAATAATAATAATAATAATAATTAAAAAAATCCAGTTAACACCACGTACGTAAACATCGATCAAAGTTTTTTTTCCCGTTTAAAATCAGTAGTTTGGAAGTCCAGTGTAAAAACAACATACATCAGGTGCAGTCAGCAAAACATCCACAGCGACGGTTATTTTTTATTATTTTTTTCCCGATTTTGTTTCGTTGTGCAGGTTATTTAATGACGCGCAAAATCTTTACAGTAAAGTTATAATACAGAGCTTTTACATAAAAAAGGTAACACTCGTGTGTATTACGCAGTCCCGGGTTTGAGAGTCTCGCTGTTCTCCGAACATCTGATTATTCTTTGACTTCCTGCTGGGCGTGACACTGTTCCTCGCTACCTGTGTGCTCCTCCATCTTGATAGTGAAGATGTTTGTAGTCTGCGTGCTCTCGTCCAGTTCTTTCAGCAACTCTCCTTCTTTAAAGTCCGTCATGCTCACTTCGTCCTGCTCGCCGGTGACCGGATAAGTAATCGCCTCTTTGGGCCGCACGCAGAAACGCTGATTCTGGAAGAACTTGATGATAGTGTGTCGAGGCAGGTCCAGCTGGGCCGAGAGAGTGTGTACCGCCTCGTCGTCCGGGTACGGCCCGACATCCTGAACGAAGCTTTGCAGGATTCCTAAAGCCTCTAAGGAGATCCGGGCACCGGAGCGAACTTTAGCCTGACGCGACTCGTCCTCGGCTTCGGCGGGCGCCGCGGTGGAGGGTTGGCGCGGTGGAAGTCGGGGTCCCGTTTGCTGCTGAGGTTGAGGCTGCTGGGAAATGAGCGGCTGGGACGGGTGGGGCAGAGCCAGGGCGGGCTGGAGCTGGGCTGTGGGTGGAGGATGACTCTGGGGCTGAAATCAGACAGATATTATATTAGACGTCTGCGATTATTATTATTATTATTATTATTACATCATAACTGCGCTCGTTGTTCGGTTTATCGGTCACAACCCAGAACCCACACGGCGCGCAGGTGGTAGGTGGACCATCGCTTGCTCGACCACCTGGATCTCCAACCCAATGAATTAATGACAGGATTTAGGACCACAATTATTATTATAGTCTGTGTGTTTTTGTTATATGATATATTATTGTATTTATTATATTTTAAATATATAGAAGCGAATGTTATGTGATTGGCTGAGAGTTTAACCGTGACTTCGTCTGTTTTATGAAGCGTAAGGTCGTGAGTTCGAATCCCATGACGGCTGAATTTTAAGTTCTCAGGATGCTTCAAATAAAGCTGTGATTTTGACTGTAAAATATTTAAAACTATTACAAACTTTTTTACAAATAAACCAGTTAATAATAATAATTGATAATAAAAAATATTGTATTATTTTTAGATTTTACTTTTTTGTCCTTAAATTTTTTTATTCGTGTTTGTATTTTGTTCCACATTATTTTTGAATTTTATATCCTAAAAGCTTAAATAAAAGTCACTAAGTTTTTCTTTCCTCAATAAAATAGTAGTGATTTAAATAAAAACATCTATAAAAACTGCAAACAATCGCAGACAATCAACTCGTATCGTTTTCCAGGCAACATTATAAGGTTTATCCTCCTAAATGTATTGTTTGTTTTCCTTATTTAACTGTTTAAAAGCATAAAATAGAAAAAAAAAATTCAAATTGAATTCGGAGTTACGCCATTTTAAGTTCAAGCAATAACATAACAACAAAAACGAATTACTAAAATAAAAACTTTTTAAAAATTTGACCCAAGAACAACAGGAAGGTTAAATCTAAGTTACTGTTGATGTGTGGTGTGTGTGTGTGTGTGGTGTGTGTGTGTCAGCATTTAGTAGTTTAAATTAAATTCACCCAAAACCAGAATAAAATTATTTTAAAATTCGTCAAATTACATAAACTACATAATTACGTGAATGTCAAAGAATGTAAAATAAATCATGTAATTTTATATAATAATTTAGAATTCAAATAACAAATTGAATAAAAAATAAAATATGATTTAAAATAATAACAACATAATGACAAAAATGTCTGTTCATTTGTGTAAAATGAAAATGATTAAAAAATTAAAAGTGTCAAAGTGTAAAAAAAAAATAAAAAAGGTGCCTTAAAACTATTTTTAAGCAATAAAAATAAACTGACTGTATAAATTTACTTGTTTTACTTGATCTTCTTACAAAAGAATCCGTTGCTGAGGGCATGTGATATTTGTGCACCCGTGTGATTGAACATAAAGAAGGAATCGAGCAGTTCGGGTTTAGGGGTCGGGTTTAGGGGTCGGGTTCGGGTTCGGGTTCGACTCGTTGTCATTTTTTAAAGCGGGTCAGAACGAAACTCGGCGTCTGATCAGATTTGGTTATTTCTCTTTATCTTTTCTGTCAAGAGCCCATTAACACCAGCGTGGGTTTTTCTGCAGATTTTGCCTGGCTGTTGATTGCTTATCAAGCACTATTCAAAAAACCGGGCCGTCACACAACAAGAGGAAAAAAAAAACGACAGATCTGCAAAGATTCAATCGCATAGCTGACTGACAGGGGTCGGCGTTACGTGTGTGTGTGTGTGTGTTTGGAAAGTTCCACATTGAGGTGTTAGACGCAGTGGCTCTAAAATGCTGCATTGTTCCAGCCGACGGGAAACTGACGCTTAAACCTGTGCAACAATCCACTCTTTCTTTTTTTCTTCTTCTTTTTTTTTATTTTTGGGGAAAAACCCGACTGCCGTGCGACATTTTAGAAAACAATGACGCTGAGAAAATTTCTAGCATCTAAAGTTGACTTCATGGTTTTGTTTTAGTAACCGGAAGGTCATGAGTTTAAATCCCATGACGGCTAAATCCTAAAGTCTCGGGCTGCTTCGAATAAAGCTGTTAAATATTTAATCACAAAAAAAAAAAAAAATTACATTTTTATCAGTCAAATGAAGCCTTTACCAACTACACCACGGCACCGGAACCCAATGGGTTCGATTCCGGCTCGAGTCCTTTCAGGTCCCACCCTTAACCCTTACCCATCTCTCTATCTGTGAATTTCCCACTGGGATGGATAAAGTATCTATCTATCTATCTATCTATCTATCTATCTATCTATCTATCTATCTGTCTGTCTATCTATCTATCTCCCCTTTCATCTCTGTCTGTCCTAAAAATAAAGACAAAATGCCCAAAAAATGTCTTTAAAAACTAAATAAATCTAATTAAGTGTTCGATAATATTAAATAAAAATTTTTTAATTTTACTTTTTTCAACTCAGTGTTTTATTATTTGTGTTTCTATTTTTTTTTTTTATTTATTATTCATCTTCTTCCTCATTATTTTTTGTTTAAGCTTCGGTAAAAGTTTCTTAGCTGTCCGTCACGCCGTTCTCGCGTAATCTTATCACGCCTACCATATCACGCCGGAGGTTGAATGAAGTTCAGCTTGTTCCTGATTTTTTACGTTGTCAACACTTAAGAATAAAAACGGAACAATAGCAGCTGTTAAAAAAAAAGTGCAGTAAGTTTATCGGACACGCTGGAAAAAAAAAACCCCACAAAAACATTTGGTAGTGATGCAATACCTGCGTCTGGAATATGAAGTCTGAACACTGTGATGAGTTTTAACACTGAACAACTGAACATAATATAAAAAACAAGTGATTTATAGAGCAGGAAGAAAAATGTGAAAGCTGTCTGCTAAACCAAGGGGGCCGCCAAATCAAACTAAAATCCCCTCTTTATTAATTAGGATATAATAATTATTTAACAGAACATACAGTTCCATGGTGATGATCAGGTGATACCACACGCCAAGCAAGAAAAAGTCAAAGAAACGACAAAAAACGAACGGTTAAACGGGAAGAGCGGAAAATTTCACTAAAAGTGGATGAGTGATGGATGAGTGATGAACCAGCTGATTTGGTAATATGCATCAGGGGAGGTTGTAGCTCAGTGGTTAAGGTGTTGGTCCGCTAATTGAAAGATTGGTGGTCAATGCCCAGCACCACCAAGTTACCACTGTTGGTCTGATTCGGATCTTTGAGTCTCGTTCGGCAAAAATGAACAAATCTTTTTTCCAGTCGTTTTATTTATTTGATTCATTTATTACTATGTTACATGTTGCTTTAGATCTACGACTTATTCAAACATTTATAATGCCGCCAAAATATCAGAAAGCTTTTTATTAAATGTTTACTGAGGTCTTTAGTCTGTGATTCGCTCATCCCACCTTTTTTTTCTACCAAATCTCCAGGTATCACCGCCTCATAAGATTAATATATGCAGTCCGACTCCGAGAAGAGTTTTCCAAAAAAGGTTCTTTTGCTAATTAGATGATCATTTTTTAAATATTAAATATATTAAATGTATTATATTAGTATTACTGACTGTAGGATACCTTTTACACGATGAATGAACGAACAAACGACTCGTCCCATAGACTTGGCAGACCGAACTAATCATTTCTATTTCCGGCTCGTACTGCATAGGTTAAGTTCAAAATGAATGAATCACATGAATCACCATGATGACTCATTATTTCTGAGTCATATTAGGAATTCGTTTAAATTAAATGAATCATTCATAAACTACACATCAATAATCCCCACTTTGACACCGGGAGTCACTCCGGAAGATGATGTTTTCTGTTACAGACCAACCCGAACCTTAATAAACAAAGGAAATAATGATGTGACCCTCAAAAAAAAAAATGTTTTGGGGCCCCCTGTGATAAACACTGAACTGCTCCGGAAATGTAACGTAATAAACTTCCTCCTTTACTGATGCACTCATTGTTTTTTTCTGTAACTTTATATCTACATTTAAAAAAAACTATAAAGCTGATAATACAGAAACTTCTGAAAGTAAATTAGTACAGACAAAAGAAGCAGCAGTGTGTACTGGAAATAGGTCACATGCACAATGTAGGGCACGGAACAGAGTCCAAACCATCACACTAAAGTAAACAGAGCTGTCTAACCACACACTAATCTTATTTCCTCTTTATTTGATCCGATGTCTGATTCTGAGCTAATGCTGATGCTAATGACGCGCTTAAACAGCTTTAAACATTAACTTAGATAATAAAAGTGCGGCTTTGGACATTTGGAAGTTTCTAGAGAATTAAATATTAACTGAACTTTAATATGATTAAATATTAGCTTAAGTGATTAATTTATTAATAAGGAAATAACAATTCTACACGACTGTTGTAAAAAATACAGGAAGTGAACATACTTTTCATTCGGTTCCTTTTGTCTTTACCTCTGTATCATACTGTATATTTATTTAGCGTTAAAAGTAATTTATCGTCTTTACGCTACGTTACGCTATGTTAAAAATTAATATTTTTATTTTGTATTTAATATTTTGTACAGCCACCTTCTGGTGGGTGTTTATTCAGGCCCAGTCGCGCAGTCGTTCGGTTGGTGAAGAGGATAACGTTGTTTCGTAAAATGAATTTTTCCGTAAAATATGTTTCTATATTAATTTCTGGGGGGGTTTTTTTTGGTTTAATGTCACTTTACACACTTTATACTCTTGCATACGGAAATAATGAGCTACTCCAAAACGCATCCCAGTCGGTTTACCAATATCGACTATCGGATGTTTCGACTTCCAATGGGACGTAACCTGGTCGTAAATTGTACATTGTCTCTATATAAAGAGTCCACAGTTTGTGCAGTCTATTACTCTTGTATGTGCCGTCATACACTGACTCTGCACCAGATGTTATTAATCGACCCACACACACTGACCTGATCATTGGACCGATTCTAACGTGTCACAGAAACGACCCTAGATTTGCTTCAACACTAAAACAATGAACTGAACTTAAATTATGTTCAACTATAATTAAAATCTTAAAATTATTAATATCAAAACTAATAATCCGATGCTCAGTATAACATCTGTGTCTCCACTTTCGTCCAATTACATCATTCAATAGATTTAAGAGAAACCTGGGTGACTTACATACACACATACACACACGGAGGAGTTTGGGACGCATCAGGTGTCAGATTTTTACAAAACAAATGTATACATGTATCCATATGAATGCTTATATGTGTGTGTGTGTGTGTGTGTGTGTACCTGCAGTGGCTCAGTGGGCATGTGCAGCAGGTGTGTGGGTCTCTCGGTGTGGTGCTGTTGCCCTCCGTTGCTCTCCTGCTCATAGATGGCGTCTCTCTCCGACTGCGAGAGACTCAGGAAGCGGCGGATCATCGACAGGTTCTCCCACAGCGTGCGGTTTTCCGGGGACGGGTCCTCCTTCCAGCGCAGCAGCTCGCACAGCCAACCCTGCACACACACACACACACACACACCACAAGTTACATCAACATCTCGGTAAATAATATGCCTGCGTTATATAAAAAAGAGAATTATTTTAAACTTTGTGTGTGTGTGTGTGTGTGTGTGTGTGTGAGTACAATAAACTAGTATAGAATAGAATATATTTTATATTACATAATTATTTGTATTTGTTTGTTTGTTTGTTAGTTTTTTGCATCATTTCTTGGTGCATTTAATTATATAAAATAAAATCAACTAATATTAGTACTAAGTGATTAGTTGATCTGATAATTTTGCCTAAAATAATGAACTATAAAATGTATAAAAACAACTAAAATAAATATATTCTTATTAATTCATTCATTCATTATATTAATTTGTTTATTTCTTTCCAATTATAGAAATTATGCAGGTTGTAATATCAGAAATACGTCCCTTAAAAATCCAATTTTTTTCCCCATCAATCATCCGCGTCCTCGTATTTTGTTTTAGTTAAAAATAGTTTCAAATGATATAAGACACGATTTTACACACTGTCCGTCTTTCCCACTGGCCTGTGCCTCACTAGATCAGCCATCTTACCCTGCATCAGACACACACACACACACACACACACACACACACACACACACACACTGCACAGAAGGTGTTCCACTCCACCGCTGCACAGAAAGCAACAGAAGGACTGGAGAGGTCTGTGTGTTTGTGTGTGGGTGTGTGTGTGTGTGTGTGTGTGTGTGTGTGTGTTGCACTAGGTGCTGGCAGTGTTACAAGAATGGCGCCTTAATCTCCAGACCAGTGTGCGGCAGCACCTTTCATTTCCACAGGATTACGTACCACTCGGCCACACACACATACACATACACACACACACACACACTCTCTAAGAGGCTGGAGCCAGAGTCGGAGCCACACAGGCGCGCTGCACGGCTGAGATAACTCAGCACTTCTGTTGTCCTGGGTTCCAACTCCTCCCAAAGCCACATCAAACCCGAGCGAGCGAGAGACACCAAGATAGAGAGACAGAGAGAAAGAGACAGAAAGAAAGAGAGGAGAGATAAAGACTGTAAATTCCATGCTGATTCTATTCCATTTTTTTTTTCTTAAATACCACACACAGGGATTGTAAACACACACTGATGTCTTAGTGTCTTCTCCGTCAACACACACACACACACACACACACACACACACACACACACAAAATCAATCACAAACACTAAACCCCATTATAAAGTGCTGCTACATGCAGGGGCCCTGATCAAAATGTTACTCTCCCTCAAACCACACACACACACACACACAAACACACAGCTAAATAAAACAAAAATTTGCTAGGTCCTAGTAGCCAGAGTGTAACGTAGGTTATCTGTAACACTCCTAGTAGCTAGAGAGTTACCTACATTATTGTGGCACTTCTAGTAGCCAGAGTTTTACTTGTCTTATACTCTCAGTAGCTGGAGTGTTACCTATGTTATCTGTAACACTCTAGCTACTGGGAGTATAAGACAGAATACTTTGGCTACTAGAAGTGTTGCAGATAACATAGGTTACACAAACTACAAAAAGTGTTACAGATAACTAGAAGTGTTACAAGTAACGTAGGTAACACTATCAACTAAGAGTGTTACAGATATCTAGATGTGTTACAGATAACGTAGGTAACACTAACTACTAGATGTGTTACAGATAACTAGGAGTGTTACATATTACGTAGGTAACACTATCAACTAAGAGTGTTACAGATATCTAGATGTGTTACAGATAACGTAGGTAACACTAACTACTAGATGTGTTACAGATAACGTAGGTAACCTAACTACTAAAAGTGTTACACATATCTAGGAGTGTTAACTATGTTATCTGTAACACTCCCATAGGGTTAATTAATTTTTTTTTTCCGCATACCATAGCGTAACAGGCCAGGGTCATAGCGCAGGGATAGTTATGATGCGGCGTCCATGGAGAGGGTTAAGGGTTTAGCTCAAAGCCTTGACCATTTGAGCTCCCACTGCCCTACCAGTAGATGTAAAAACAAACCAGAATTATGAGTAGACGGTGTTGCCTGTGTATAAATAGCATTTGCTGATGAATATATATATCTCTCAACACATAATGACTGAACTGATGCACAACAATCAACAGCAATGTCATGGGAAAGGCAGGGAGAATGTAAAACAGCATGTGTGTGTGTGTGTTTGTGTGTGTGTGTGTGTGTGTAGTCACAAGTTGCCAGGGTACACCAGCCTTCTGTATAACCGAACAGCGCTGTATTTACTTCTGATCGATGCTGGTAAAACTAACACCTTTCCATTATCTCATTTAGCAAACCGCGTTAGCGTTAGCTGTGTCACAGCGACGCCGAGACAAGGCTGAGACTTCCTTAAAGTCAGGAAAAATGCTGCGGTGCATGGCTGGGTGGGGAGATTGGGGTGCTATGGGGTGTGTTTAGAGCTTCCTAAAAGACGTTTTTATAATGCAGCTAATCCGGTCGCATTACAACGTCACCGTTTTTTTTTCTTTCTCAGAGTAATCCGCTGTTATGGCCTACTTCTTGTGTGCTAGCAGAGGAGAGAGAAAAAAAACGAGACAAACATTATGATGTGAGGCAGAGGGACTAGAGACAAAGCGTTATTATCCTTCTCTCCTCTCCTCCTCCTGCTTTTCCAGCCCCCCGTTTTCCCGTCCTGGCATGGGCCCAGCTCTGGCACGCAGCTGTGAGGAGAAATCTGAAGGCTAACGCCGGGCGCCCAGACCAGTTCACGGCTGCACGCTTATAATGCGTGTAAGGCCTGGTGTACGTAATGCCTTAAACTCGTCTCTTTGAGTACCTGAGAGACAGAAACAGGGTCACGCAGCATATGTAAAAGAGCGACGATTCGACACGGACCGAGGATGCAAGGGGCTCAACGGTGGCCGTGTGTTTGGCAGAAAACCAGGGCAATGCAAGATTGCTTTTATATGCGGAAACACGATAATTTATTGCAATACAAATTTTCACCTCTTGAAGTCGCCTCCAAGTCCATTCGCTGCATCGCAGGTTTAATTGATGGAAATGCTCGCTAGATTATAATATCAGGAGCGAAAACTGTGGGACGTCTTCTTCAGGAAGTGTTACTGCTCTTGTTGCTAAAACGAATCTACAAAAGGAGTGATTAATTCCTCAAATCTGCTTATTTAAGGAAGAACTTCCTCAGATGCAACTTGTACAGAGAAGAAAGAGAGAGAGAGAGAAAGAGAGAGAGAGAAAGAGAGAGAGAGACTCATGAAGCACCATGGAGTCGTGCAAGTCCATCAATTATAAGTGGCTGATTGAGATTTAATTCAAAGCTGGAGTTTAATTGCTAATATCAGTGCGTAATTAAGCAGATAAATCACCAAGATCTTATTGCATTATAGATTAAAATTGCATAAAACCTGCAAATTGTATATGTCAGCTAAATCAGCGTCCTTAATTGGCAGACAGGTTTGCGTTCAAAAAAGAAAAAGAAAAAAAAAAAGAACAGATTTCGAGACTTTAAATAGAACAGAAGCGCAGAGTTTCTACTGATACTTTAGAACTTGTAACTGTTTGACGAAGTCAGCTGACGTGGGTTTAGCCAATAGCAGTAGGAGAACATCGTGAGCTCTTAATTAAACATGGAGGGGTTTTTATGTGAGCTGATCAGTGACGGTAACGGAAATAGAGGAAGCGGAAGTAAATCCTCGGACGTGACACGGACGCGCAAGGCAGCAGTGAAATCGGAATCTTTCTCGGCATGTGTCACAGGCATGGCGAGCGGTAATTATGACAGATCCGATTAAGCGGGCGAGGCAGGGGCCGGCTCCGGGCTGCAGGTGCGACCTTGCGCATTCCTGCGTGTGTAAATAAAATTAATTACAAGCACGGGGTGCGCAGCGCATGACATCGCTACGCACCGAAAGTCACACGCCGTGGGGGTGGGGAACCGGAGGAGAAGGAGGAGAAAGTGGGTGTGGGGGGGTAAGGCTAATGGAATATTTTCCCGGAGTCTAATAATACAGTTGGTATTGACTTGGGGTAATTAGGGGGATCATTAAAGCCGCTTTTCCTGGCGTATTTGCCTGCCTGATCAGATTAGAAGGAACGGGCCTCGGAACAAGGCCTGTGTGGTCTGACAGCATAGAGCTGAAGAACAGGGGGCGTGCTGCTACTTAGAGAAAGGAAAGAAAGAGAGTAAGAGAGAAAGAGAGAGAGAGAGAGAAAGGGATATTTGGAGTTTCTACAATCAATTCTATGAGCTGTCACAAGAAATATTTAGGATGAATAACCTCTCTATAAAAACACGCACCATACAGTCTCTTATCTAAACTCTTTATAGCGAGAAAGGTGGGGGAAGGGGTGAGGCGACGAAAGACGAAAGACAAGCTCGCTGGCGTAAAGCAATAAAAAGAGCGACAGGATCTAAGCCGAGACACGGTGTGGAAATAAAGAAATGTCGATGCTCGAAACAACCCGTAAGTGAAGGTGAGCGCCGAGCGGTGGGAGAAATCTAAAAATCCTAACAAAAAATAAAACAATCCTACTCATCCTGCTGTAAGTTCTCCGTCTGCCCTGCAATACTGTAAGAGGGGGGAAAAAAAGCTTCATTGCGAGGCGAGGCTTTGCCGTTTTTTGGGCCATAATTCAGCCCTAAATCAATTATTCAGACATCTGGGGCCTCCAGTTCAAGAAAATTGCGTCTTTAATAATAGAGGGAACCGCAGCCGTTTCCCAGGCAACCTAATAACCAGGCAGCCAGATAAATAAATAAATCAATTAATAAAGAGGCGCGGGCTCGCTCCCCCTCTCCGTTCCCATCTGCCTGCTTCTGCTTCCCTCCATCCCCCACGGGAAGAGGATGAATTCATAATGGTAAACAAACCACTTCTAAAAATGCAGCCGCCACACTATGCCAAATAATGAAACAAATAATAATGCGGTATATATATCTATACTCACACACACACACACAAATATTACACACACACATGCAATCTTTTTCCCCCTATATAAATGAATAATAATGCTTTCATAGACAGCCGGCAGTGCAGATCTTAAAAGTCAGAGAAAAACCAAAACAGCAGTTAGGAGGAAAAAGCTTTATGTTGTTTATAGAGCAACTCTATAAGCCCCGCCTATAGGAGGAGCAAGAGAGGCAAATGCAAATGCTGTTTAATGTCTATGTGAACAAAATGAACAAATAGCAGAAAGCAGTTAGTGTGTTAAAATGACATATCTGTTCAGTCCAAGTTGATTGTTTTACCAGATGAGGAATCTTAAGCACTTCTTCTTTGGTTTGGTTCAATGGTTCTTGGTTGGATTAGCTTCATTGTTAAACTCCGTTACAGATGGTTTGTTCCTTAAGAAGGTTTGTTCCTCAAGAATGCTTCAGTTTGCAAAAACTCTGGCTGTGTCCATACTTCCTTACTATATAGTGTTGGCGGAGTAATAAAGTTTAGCCAAAATGGCCATGTAACATATCGAAATCTCAGCTCATTAAGGGTAACTGTATGACAGGCACTATAAATATGTCACCTGTTGTCATTGTTTCAAGCCAGAGTTTTTTGCTTTACTAATCTTTGGAGTCAAATAGGATGTCTGAATCTTTAGTATGTTAAAAAAGGACATGGTTTTTGACTTATGTCATCACGTAGACATAAGTCAAAAACCACAAGACCAGATGATCTTTGATATGAACAGACAGGATGTAGAACCAGCAAGAGGAACTAGAGACAATGTGTAGAATCCTATCTCAATAATTCAGAAAGCGCTGCCATAACAAGACAGATCATTGTTATAGTCTCCTCCACAAAAAGACCTTGAGACACCATGATGTCTAAACACACAGTGTTCATTTTTCTAGATACAACGATATACTTGGGCCTTTAAAAGACTTCCTCCATTTTTCTCTTCTCTCAGCTCACACTGCTGCTCCTCTAGAGAATGGTTCACCGGGCCCTTAGTGACAGATGGCACACCCTTCACTATCCCAAACACACACACATACACACACAAGCCCAAACACCTGCCCCCCTGCACTGCAGCAACGTACCATATCCCTTACATTCTGTCTCATTAGAGCACTGCTAATTACCACTGCCTCTTCCAGGAGAAGAGTAGAACAAGAGATAGGGGATGATATGGGGATACTGAGAAAATGGGACGGAGGAATTAGAGGAAATGGGACAGAGATACTTAGGAAACAGGATAAGGTATTCTGAGAGAACAGGGGATTCAGAGGGAACAGGCAAGGAATTCTGAGGAAATATGGACAGGGAATTCTGAGGGAAAAAGGGATGGGGATACAGGGAAAGGGGAAGAGGGATTTAGAGGAAACAGAGACAGAGAATCCTGAGGGAATGGCAACAGGGACTGGGCTGGGAGATTCTGTGGAAATGGGACAGGGAATTCTGTTGGAACTGGCTAGAGGATTCTGAGTGAATAGACAAGAAGGATTCCGAGGGAATGAGATCGGGGATTCTAAAAAAAACGGGAGATTTAGGTACAGAGGGAATAGGATGGAGGATTTTAAGGTAACAGGACAGGCAATTAAAAAGGACTGGTGGGGGAAATTTTGAGGGAACAGGGACGGTGGATTCTGAAGGAATGAGACAAGGGATTTCAAGAGAACAGGGACGGGGAATTCTGAGGGAATGGACAGGGGAGTTTTGAGCAAATGGGTTGGAGAATTCTGAGGGAACAGGACAGGGATTCCAAGGGCACAGGTTAGGAGATTTTGAGGACAGGGTCTAGGGGATTCTGTGGGAATCGGCTCAGGGGATTCTGAGGCAAAGGTATGGCGGATTCTGAGGAAATAGGGAATTCTGAGAGAACAAGAACAGGATTCAGATGGAAAATGATGGGGGGGCTGAGGGACTGTGGATTCAGAGGTAAAAAGGACATGGGATACTAAGCAAATGAAATAGAAATTCTTGCGTACTGGGATAGGAATTACAACCTTTCTGCGTCTATGAACAGACAGCACACTTCCATTTGATGTATGCACCGGTATATACAACGAATAAAACATATGCACTTAACTTCCTGACATCAAAGTTTACCATAGGCTAATCTGTAGAACTGAGCTAAATGTAAATGCGTGAAGTAGCACTGAACAGAGGGGCTGCATGGAACGAAGCCCAGAGAGAGACAACATGGCACATGTTCAATACCCATCCCCCAGCACACACAAGGTACACTTTCAGCAATGAGGGCATGAATACACACAATACACACACTGTTATGAAAAAAAACCCATATATAAGTGTATACACATACACACACAATATGCACACATTCAGCATAAATAGACACAATACACACTTGTATTACATTTTTGTAGAATCTTGATTAGTGCTACGGAGGGAAAGAGAGTAAATATGAGCAGTGTTGCTACACACACACACAAGCAAGTGATGTTTACAGCTGTTCCACCCTTTTTTTCCTTGTCTCCTCGCTAGCACAAGTGTACAAACTCAAAACCAGGTGTATCTGCAAGTGGAGGGTATATGCGAGAACAGGCGCCCTTTTCACTCTATCCTGAGCTGCTCAGAGACCCCACAGGCCTTCGGCCAATAAAGATGAAATAAGAAACAGCCAAGCCCCCATCCACCCCAACCCCACCCTCACCCCCTGCAGTACACACACATTTACAAAAACATGCCGCTTTGACCACCATCAGTTCCAGCTAAGAGACTTCCTGCTGGCTGGCCGTTTAGCCTGTTAGCCTGATGTTGAAGCGAGAGAGAGAGAGAGAGAGAGATGGAGAGAAAGAGAGGGATGGAGAGGCTAGAAAGAAAGCAGGATGGATGAAGAGAGGGGAGGGGAGGGGGGAGCAGCTGCCCAGGGAGCGCACATTACGAGATGGAGCCGGAGATAAGTGCTCTCCCCGGCCCCTTTTTCAGCTGCGTAATTAGCACAGTTCTTATCTGCTGCTTAATTCACATTCACACCAGCCATGAATGGGGAACGCAGGCGCATGCGGGGGGAAGAGATGCAAACACACACACACACAAACATATACACATAAATCCACATAGACATACATCATACAGCCACCTATAACATACACACACACACACACACACATATAATATATATATATATATAATATATATTATATATATATATATATATATACACCACACACACACACACACACACACATACATATATATATATATATAGCCTATAATGTATACATTTACATATAACATGTACACAACACACACACCTACCTATAACACACACCACCGCACATACAAAATGTTTCCTTTAAGAGCTGTCTCTCAAATGCTTCTTCTTGGTCTCTCCCTCTACCTCTCTCTCTCTCTCTTTCTTTCTTTCCTTGCTCTCTCTCAATCTCTCGCTCTCTTTCTGTCTCTCTTTCTTTAATGCTTTCAATCTCTTTCTGTCTGTCTCTCTTACTGTCTCTCTTTTAACCAGTTTTTGTCTCTTTCCATTTCTGTATCTTTCTTTTTATCATTCTCTCTCTCTCTCTCTCTCTCTCTCTCTCTCTCTCTCTTATGTAAGACATAATCTTTGCCTCCTGCAGTAATAAAAAAACTATCAATGCCTGTGTGTTGTAAGTAAACTGAGTTTTTGTTGCTGCCTTGCGCTCGATTATTTCCAGAAAACTGCACTAACTCACATTGACTCTGTTCTTTTTTTTTCTTCGTTGGACTTTTGTATCTGTTTATTGGTACAACTGTGCAACAAGTTATCACTTGCAGTCGTTCTCTTGGCGGTTAAACATAATTAAATAACAGCTCTCGCCAATGGGTTTATTATTAGACTTCGATTCTCTGGATGACAGATAAATCTGTCCCACTGAAAACTAATCAATACCTTCGGACCGATCCGAAAGCCCGTAATTCCGAGGACGCTGTTCTCATGGACGAAACGCGCCGGTCGGTTTTGTCTTTCTGTGCCGCCCCTCCCTTCATTTTTCCAGCTTTCAACTCTCTCGAACAAAAACAGTGGTTTGTGCATCAAACTGTAATTTGGTAAAAGAAAGGTATCTGGCACTATGATCAACGCAATCAGCAGGAAAAAAAACGCCCTCTGATATTTCCTGATAATTTACGGCTTTTCGCTGTTTTTTTTCTCCATCAAATGCAATCCTGCAAAATCTTCGACTGCGTACGCATATATTCCAAACCTTTAATAATGGGGCTCGGCTGGCATTTCTTTAATTAGTTTTAATAGAGAGAGAATCAGCCGGTAATTTGGTGCACACAAGCCTGTATTCAGCTGTAGCTTGTTCTCTGGCTGAGGTAATGGCGTGGGCTTAGCACAGACGGGACAATGTAAACACGTTTGTTTAACGTCGAAACAACGTCTGCTGTTCGCAAAGGCCACAATAAAGCCTGTGTCATTATGGCCGTAAATTACCAGACTGTGTTTTGGGCTGAGCAGTAACTGCGTTCTTTTCTTTTATCTCACTTTCTGAGGAGGAGCGGTTTTCCTTCGTCGCCTTTGTAGTCGGTTAGAGACGGAGTTGACATTTTGGTGAGGGGGAGAAAGAGAGATGTTTTAGGATTTACGAATTCTCAGAAGCCACGATGTGGCGAGATTTCATTTGAATTCCAGCTGAAAGAATGTTCGATCTTACGTTATATATATATATATATATATATATATATATATATATATATATATATAATATATATATATATATATATATATATATAAATATACAGCGGTGCCTTGAGTTACGATTTAATTCGTTCCGTGACGGAGGTCGTAATTCAAATTACTCATATGTCAAATCAATTTTTTCCATTGAAATGAACTGATATGCCATTAATCCGTTCTGGGTCCCCAAAAACACAGCATTTTTTTTTTGTTACATGTTTTAAATAATAAAATAAACGTATAAATAAAAACGAATATTGTATAAAAACAATACAATAGGATGTACTGCAATAAACTGGTTTTATTAAGTATAATGTACAGCGTTTACCTTGGAGATCAGACGACTCCACTTGCTAATGCGCATGTCTGACTAGCTATCGAGTGAGACACGGGATGCTGGGTGGATGTTCTGGCAATTAGCACAAGCGACTAGCGCCAACCAGCAGTTGGGTTTGTGAAGCTTGAATTTTAGCTCGCAACTCAAAGCAAAAAATTGACCCAGAGACGGCTCGTATCTCGGAAAACTTGTTAGTTGGAATATATATATACATTTGTAGATATAGCAGAAGCTAAAGCGAAATCAAGGTGTCAGATTTCTGGCCGATGTTGGTTCAATTCCAAGCACCAAAAAGGCGCATCTTTGGGCCTCTGAGCAAGGCCCGTAACCCTTTATCTACTCAGTTGGATCAAAGAATAAGATAAACGTAAGAATCAGAGCGTCTGCAAATTTTAGTAATGTCAATGTAAATATGATTGAGATATAAAAAGAGCAGGCTGTTTTTAAGAACTAGCTTGAATTTTATGCAGATGTGTCACATGAAATCACAACCTTCATTCAGTCGAAGTACATGGATTATGAGCACAAAGTAATGATACACGTCTTTACTGTTTAATCCGGTGCCTGCAATTCCACCAATTACAGTAGTTTTCTATTAAAATCCCAGAAAATTCTTAAAGTGGCATTGTTAACTTTAAAAAAAAAAGGCTAGAAATTAAGTTTTTTCTGCTGCAACCATCTTCAAATACACCTATAGCTAGTTTTAAATGCTAACTCCTGCTAACACTCAGAACATATGCACCTGACTGGTATACATTGTATATATAAAACATAATGATGTTGGTTTTTCAGTGTTATTACAGTGCTATTACAGTGTTATTACAGTGTTATTACAGTGTTAGTGTTCTCAGGCGGTAGAAAAGCAAGAAAAATGTCGGTACCTGGCTCTTGGAGGCGGCGACCTTGGCGAACATGGCCTGTGACACTTTGGCCCTCTTCATCTCCTGCTGGATCTCATCGTAGATGGACGAGCTGATGTTGAGCACCGAGCTTTCCTGCTTGCCGTTCCACTCAGACGCCAGCGGCAGGGGCTTCACCTGGCCAGGGAGTCGAGACGCCTTCTCAATCCAGCATAGAGGGGGCGGAGTTTTAGTTATAATGGCATCACCAAGTCAAGAACAATCAGTCTATATGTTTAGTCTATTATTATATGAAATTGGCATTTCAATTCATTTTAATGGGAAAAACTGATTTGACATACAAATAATTTAAGTTACGGAACGAATTAAACTCGTAAGTCAAGGCACCCCTGTATATTGTATATATATATATATATATATATATATATATATATATATATATATATATATATATATATATAATAAATATTATATATTGTGTGTGTGTGTATTAAAAATTATTTATCTACAAAAACTATATTTACATTACAACCAATAAAAGTTACATTATATTTATTTTAATTTTATTCATATTTCTTAAAACTAGTTACATTTATTTACTATTTCTTCATTAGTTTTGTAAAAATCCTAAAGCTTTTTTTAAGTTTTACGCTCTTTTTATTGTACTGACAACGAATTCCGGCTCATGGACTTTTCCCGATCCCGACGAAAAAAAGTCCAATAAACAAAAAAATAATTTTATGTTGTTCGACTGTATGTCAAATTATAAAGTACAACTTGACTTTTTTCTGAAAGAATTTGTCTGGTTTTTTTTGTTTTTTTTTAAATCAATAACCTATGAGTGTTTAAAGTGTAAACTAAAAGTGTACTCACCGGTGAGATCCCAACAGGAATCCTGGGGTTCCAGTCCTCTGGTCTGATGTTGTTACATTCCTCTCTTCTGGGCTACACACACACACAGACACACACATACACTTTAAATGCGTTTAACTTGTTTGGACCATGCGACTTTAATCAAAACTAATCTAATATTCACGACACTCTACATTTCAAATGAAGAGCCACCCTTCCTGATTAATCGGCTTAATGTCTCTTTAGAGGACAAGGAACATCGCTGAACTGTTTCTCCGTCCTCACCACTCAGGTCTGTTTTACAGGCTCGGGTTTGAAGGCTTTCATGCTTTTGTATGTGACCAATCGCCTTATCTTGCATTTGTATGTTAAGCGTTCGGACTTGCCGTTAAAATACACACTACAGAGGTGCTTTAATGACGAGTGTTATGCAAAAAAAAAGCCCTCTTTGGAACCTGGCGACACCAGAAAGATAACTGGTAGCACATCAGGCAATATTTTTAAGATGTGTGTAGCACAGATGTCGTAAACATGTGTGTGTATATAAACCATGCCTTTTACTAATTGATTATGACTTTTTATTCGTACGCGTAAAAAATTTGAACTCATCAAAAACACGGCCATGACTAAAAAAGGCGTCTATAAGGAAGCTGAGCAGAATCTCACATGCCTGATGAACCAAATAAACAAGAGTAACGGCTGAACTAACCGAATCGGAGTAGCAGCTGATTCTGGGATCTGAACTGGAAAGCAGCATCTGGTTCACTCCTACACTCTGGTTTGAACACACACACACACAAACACACACACAAACACACACACAAACACTTGAGCGAACAGCGCCGGCGTTCCAGCCTCTGCTACTGTGCGAATCTGAGTGTGAATGAGCAGGAGAGAGGACGGCTTTGTCCCGGATAGAAAGCCGGTCTTTGTGTGTCTGAGCACTCGAGTTATTGAGCGTGTTGGGAGGATGTTAGCACATTTTATTTTTCGGTTTTGTTTGTAAGTTGTTTAAATTCAACACTAAACTAAATTTACACGTGATATGAAACACGCACTAGGGCTGGGATGATTATCGATAACGTCACCAATAAAAAAATTGTTGTTTGATCTCATGCTATAATTTTAAAGCCTGCAATAGCGTGTTTTAACCAGGGTGGCGCAAGAGCAGGGTGGCTTAATTCATTAGTTAAAATAAAAAAAATTTAAAAAAATGTAATTGCAAAAGCATAATAATTGCTAAAATAAAATCCTACTGAATAATTACTAAAATATATTTAGCTTTATTACAAAAAAGACATTTTCCAAAGTTATTTCCTCAATAATTTATCAGTTAAAATAGGCAGAACTCAATAATTTAACAAACTTCATGAGCTGAAATTAACGCTGGTCAATCGACTATCAAGAAAATCACTGTTTTGCAGTTTTTATATGCACACATTATAATTTAGCTACCTTAAAAAATGTGTGCATATAAGTTGAAACCTGCGAATAAAAACTAACGAGAGACAAGAACGATTGAATACAAATTAAATAATTTTTGAATTTTGGTAACTGACAAATTATTTATTTAAATTAAATTATTTATTTTAATGAAAAATATTTTTGGTTTTCTGTTTCATATTAACAACTTTTAAAAAATGACAATCTATTTGTGTTAGGGATGCGCTGCAGTGGCCGAGTTGCATTACTAGATTTTTTTAAATTTTTTTTTACTGCTTTTACTGTTGGTCATTTATAGCTTATCAGCTTTTATGTAAAAAGGAGGGAAAAATGTTAGAAAATGTAAACATTTTTGTTAAATAAAAATACAGTAATTATAAATGTCTTTGTAAAAAATAAAAACATTCTTAGACAAAACCTTAAAGAAACTTTTGAGGCTAGTCGTTTAACAAAACAACAACTGCGGCTTGTGTAACTTCGTCATTTGTGCATGTTTGAGTTCTACAGTACTGCTAAAACTTTTTTAATGTAATGTATTTAATGTATGGAACGTATGATAGATGGATTTATCTACACACACCGACGTTCACAGCATTTATTGCTGAGTCGTGGGTGCTGGGCGTCTGCCGTTTATGATTCAAACAAAATCAATTCTTACGAGTCAACAGCACTTCTCATACAAGAACTTTACACCAGTGAACAGATTTAGAAAATGAGTGTTTTATGTGTGGATCTTCGACAGAATGTGTGTGTGTGTGTGTCAGACTGGTACCTGGACGGGGCGTGTTGGAGGAGTGCTAATGAGCGGTGCAGGACCCATAGAGGACGCCGCTGTTAAACTCCTTTCCCTCTCCTCCTGATAGATGCGGTCTCTCTCGGCTTCAGGGAGCTGCAGGAAGTTCTGCATGGCCCTCAGGTTTACCAACAGGGACTGAGACGCCGTTTTGGGGTCTTCCTCTTTCCTTAGGATCTCCGATAGTAATCCCTGGACAAAACAGGGTCAAATATTGAATCAGTTTTATCAGCCAAAATGGCATAATTTAGAGTCCCCACAAAAAGACAAACTGATTTAAAATGGACTGGTTTCGCGATGTCCCTGCAGTGCTGGAGAGCCAGGTTAAGAGTGGACATAATTATTTAAAGCAAGAAAAAAGCTCCATTGTGCATCCCAGTCTTGGATGTTCAGTAAAATGTTTGCCGTGGCTAAAATAAAAGTGGCAGCTAGTATAATGTAAAACAATAAATGGCAAGTTGGGGGGGGGGGTCCAGGCATCAAATTCAACCCTGATGTATTTAATTAGTGGAACCATGAGAAATTGATTCGATTAGCTTTATTAATAATGTACTGCCTGTCACACAAAGCATGTGGGTTTGGAAATCATTTATTTATTAATCATAACATTTCGGTATAATGTTACTGTAGATGCTACGTTTCCAAAGTTCTGTTATTTTGGTGTCCAAGCACCAAATTCAGACCTTACGTGTCCTACTGGTAGAAAGTTCAGGTAAAGGAAGCAATGTTCTCAAAACAGGGTTTGTTTAGACAATTATTCATTCATTCATTCATCCATCTTCTATACCCGCTTATTTCCTATTTCCAGGTCACAGGGATCTGCTGGAGTCTATCCAAGCCGTCTCTGAAAGGGCAAAAGCAGGAGAGGTACACCCTGAACAGGTTGCCAATCCATCACAGGGCCACACACACTTACACTCTGTGAATTTTTTTGTTTTAGATTTTTTATTATATTAAGGGGTCCAAGAACCAAAACCAGTCCTAATACAGAACTTTACCACATACCTGCTTATGTTACTTCCAATTAGTCTGTCTAGTCCAGGGGTGTCAAACTCAGTGCCTAGAGGGCCAAAGCTCTGTTGAGTTTAGTTTTTGTTATGCCAAACCACAAAACAAGCCTAAAAGGCATGATTAGCTAAATAAGGTGCAATTACTTAGGGTTGAATCTAAACTTCGCAGGATGGTGACCCTCCAAGAAAAGAGTTTGACACCTATGGCCTTATCTACAATAACCTGATTGTTAGCCAGCAGGTGTAGTGCAGGACATGCAAGAACATTTCACATAGCTGGCAAAGGTTTTGATAATGTCACTGAGAATGCGGGTATTTTTCTTTATCTGATTCAAACTACTTCCTCATAGCTAATATATTCACAAGTTTAGCATTAAGTTGAGTCGAAAATGGAATTTTTTGGATAGAAATTGAATTATAAAGTGAAATAAACTAAGAGTTCTGCAGATCAAGCTATCGTTCCTACATCTTCGAGGTAAGATAGCAAAATATTCAGAGTACTCTAGGTCCTAGCTTGCGAATCAGTTTTCCCTTCACGTTCTCCGTGGTAACAATCTAGCCTTGTGTGTTTATTCCCACAACAACCAGCATGCAGCTTCCATCACCGAAAGAATTCCATCGTTTGTTACCAGAGAAGAGTTATTAGCGTAATGTGGCCTGCTTGTAGTGACACGCATCAGGCAAACATGTCATAGCTGATGTATGGAGCTTTGTTGGTAAGGGAATGATTCAGCATTCTGACTATCAACAAAACAGTTTCACCGTCAACAACAAAAACCCGAATCAAGTACAGGACGGTCTAATTGTACATCCGTCCATACAGAACAACTAATTCTAGGTTGGTTTTTTTTATGAGGTTAAGAGATTTTTTAAAATGTCGCATGATTAATCACCGGAGGTGAAATCTACATGGGAACACTTAATGAGGGACAATCAATGAGTCATCAATTCTCCAGATGATTCAACCAAAACTAATTCCAGTAATCTAGGTACTAAGATATGTCAGCTGAGTACTTAGCCAGCTACAAAAATACTGCCACTAGCTAACACTAAAAAAAGCAGTTTTGCTTGGTGAATATCTGTTGACATGACGAAAGCTTTGAAATAAATCATTGGCTGGCATTTAGAGCAAACAGCAAGTCAGGTGTCTTGATGTTTAGCTTAAGCTTATCCTGCTTAACAAATATTGCAGCTCACAAAGGTTATCGAATGACAAGCTAATTACTAGCAAAGAAATCCTGAATCGAGGGATTTCAAGCTTCAGGGAAATAAATACGGTTGCTTATTTTAGCTTTACTCTACGCTCGCCTTGACCTTGATGTTGACCCTGACCACCACTAGACACAATGTGTAGGATCAGTCATGAATCTATAGTTACAGCAACTGCTAATCATACCTGAGTCCTGTTGAAGGCGACGCGAGCGAACACGGCCTGGGATATCCCGGCTCTCTTCAACTCGTCCCTCACCCACTGGTAGATCTCGGAGGAGACCTCTGTGTTGGAGGACATTGGCTGCGTGTCCATCGGCTTGCTAAGAGCTCGGCTGACGGGAGGGTGGTTCAGGTACTGCTGGTTCAGGGACTGCTGTGCCAGGAGCCGGTTCACGGCGTACTGCTGGTTTAGGATCTGCGCCATGACGATCTGCTGGTTGACCAGCTGAGGACTGATGGGGCTTGACACCAGGCCGGGGTGGAGACTGGGAAGCTGGGCGCGGCCTGGAGCCTGGCCGCTGTGCGCCAGGGGTACCGGGGACGGCGGCTGCTCGGCAGTGCTGCCTGGGATGGGTTGTTGACTGAAGCTCAGGTGGTTGGTGCCGGGCGGCGAGAGCTCCGACAAGCCGTCCATTTCAACTGGGGGAAAAAATAGAAAAATGTGTTATTGTATCTATTAATTGTATGTGTTACCCAGTTATTAATTTTGTAATAAATAAGAGGAAGCCATGTTTACGATTTCTTTTACGTTTTTTTTTTGTTTGTTTGTTTTGTTTTTGCATAAGCTGTTTTGAGACAGTCGAGAGAAAGAGTGGACCCCCGATACTGACTTTTCCTTCGGCATGCTTTTAAAAGCTATGATATTTTTCACGTTTTTCTTTCCAGATTGGTGGTATGGGTTGGTTTATATTATATTTTCTTTATTTACATGTCTTTTCAAAATGTTTTGATTGGTTTTATATGCAAAAATATGATTATAAAATATGATGGTCCTGAAAATTGGTCAAATTGCTAATGTATCCGGGTGACTGGAACTGATTATCTGCAATTAAATTAATTCTAAAGGGAAGATTTGTTGCAATACCTATTTTTGAAAGAATTTCTTTAGGATTTGCCAGATTTGCAGTTTTGATCAAAGCCACTAATCTGTAAAAATCACGTGTCCTGAGAAGCTTCAAAAAGGCTCATGACCAGCAAGCTAACAGCTGCGCAAATTAGTTTAAAAGGTTTGTGACCCGATCATATGAGCAGCAACAACAGACCTTACGTGTATGGCCAAGCAGTCGAGCGCCTGAATTATCCTTTGTGCTCCTAATTTTCAGGAACGCGAGCTGACTAATATCATATTTTCAGCATTAATATAGCTGGAGGAGGGGTTTAGAGGAGCTCTCACAGACAAGCCCTCGTGCCCGGGCCAGCCTCGACATGACCGGTGGAATCAGGCACCTATTTGGTCCTGTTGATTGTATTTACCGTCGTAAATATCGCAGCATGCAATAACACCCAGCCGGAAAATCCGCAAGGGGCCACGGTGTCCCGGCTTCTCTAGATGTTCGGGGTGTTTTACTTTACAAGGATTTGTTTAAATCAGAAAGAAATTAAAGACACCTACGTAGGTATGTGCGTAGAACAAAAAATTATGGCATTATGGCAACCCGTCAGGAGATAAACACAGATTGGGTGCATGGAATCTGTCCAGATAGCTATACGATAATCACGGGAACACGAGCTTGTGTCTTTAGTGCCGGCGAATACAAAGACAGCCACTGCTTTTCTTTCAGTACGAGAGGGAAAAAAAAGTGAGGGGGTTCAATAATAATCACAGCTTTCTCATAATCCCCCTCATTTCGGAAGACTGATGTTACGCTGCGCCTTTGCCTGCGCTTTTTTTCTAATCGTTCTCAAAAAAAAAAGTGCTGGGGGCCAACACACACACATGCACTTCTCATACACACACACACATATATATATATACTAGACATGCACTGATATAAATTTGAACATGCAAATGAAAGGATGGAGCGCAATGTTTGAAGGCCCTGCTGAGGCGGAGACAGAATGGGAATTCCTTCACTGGAATCTGGTGCTGAGTGAGTTGGGATTAGAAGAACAATAGATGAGGGAATGTAGAAGGGGGGGGGCAAGAGAGAGACAGAGAGAGGAAAAAATGGGGATGAGATGAGGAGAGAGACCGGAAAGAGAAAAAGGGGGAGAAAGAGAGAGAGAGAGAGAGAGAGAGAGAGAGAGAGAGAAAAGATTGACTGAGGGAGAGAGACAGTAAAAGAGAGAGATCAGAGAGAGAGAGAGAGAGAGAGAGAGAGAGAGAGAGAGAGAGAGAGAGAGAGAGAGAGAGAGAGAGAGAGAGGCCTAGGAGAACTGCAGTACTTCATCTTACTTTATTTCTGAGTAGTCATACATCTCTCTCTCTCTCTCTCGCTTTTCACACACACACACACACACACACCTCTTCCACACACTCAACCCATCGTGAAGGAGTCCCGACACACACTGTTCACAGATCTAAAACAGTCTCTGTGTTCTCACACAGACACACACACACAAACACACACACACTAGTTTAAAGCCCTCTTTGCTAATTGCAGCACCGCGGGTTAAACGTCTCGGTTGCCTCCGGAGCATCGTTATCCCACACCGGGGTAAAAAAAAAAAAAAAAACTGCAGGCAACGCGAGCCATGATAGAATCGTAAGAAGAGAGGCTGTCTGTGTCACATGACCTACCTACTGCGGTGGCACGTGGGCTGTCATGGAGGACACACGTCCCCAGGTAGCCCTCCAGCTGGGAGGGTTGGCGCACGACTGCGCATGTCGGTAAACACACACACACACATACACATATACACACACACACAGGTGTGGAGAGAGATAGAGAGGGTTAGTGGGTCGGTATGAGCACGTGTGCACAGGGGAGGGTGGGATGGGTATGATGAAGGGGGGGTAAAGAGGGCGGGGCAGATGTTATATTGAGTCGCCCGACAGGAGATTAAACCTGTCAGTGTGACTCACCTCTAAAAAGGTGTTTGTGGGTTTTTTTGGAGTGTGTGTAAAAAAAATTAAAAAATAAATAAGAAGCACACGTCCTGCGTGCACACAGTGTGTTTTGTGTTCAAAAGTTTGTACCCCCTTTTAAATTCTAAACTACTTTCTTGGTTTTCTTTATATATTACAGCTGGAAATAAATATTACAGTGTCTAATATTCTAACATTTTTGTTAAAAAAAATAATTATTTTTAAAAATATATTTTTAAAAAATCGTTTTTTTGAGAAGAATATTTATAAACTAAAACTATAAAAAAAACAGCTAATTTTGATGATAAAATTGGTCCATTGTAAAAAATATAAATTTTATTTTTAAAATATCTAGATTTTTTTGGTTATAAATAATTTTTTGATCCTGATGTGCTGGCAGTTTTGGATGATTATTAAATAATAATAGTAATAATAATAATAATAAAATACATATTTTATTATTATATTAAATATTAAACTATGTAAAATATGTGCCTGAATCTAATCACAAACTGACTTCAAATTGTAAACATTTTTTTATTATTTTTTAATATTTTTTTATATATTTTTTTATGTAGTTATAATATATATCATATATATATATATATATATATATATATATATATACTTTTTTTTTTTTTCAACCATTTTCCTTCAAACATTTTTTATTTCCATTGTAGCTTTTCTGCATTTCTGGTACTTTAAATGTAGAAATAAAATCTTAATAAAATTATATCAAAATATAGTTTAAAAAAAGGGTTTTTTATTTTATGGTTTTAAGGTTTTGGTCAAAAATGATGACATCATTTATTATATAATTATACATAAATAAATAAAAAAAACAATCCAAGGAACCATTTCAACTGTTTAAGATTTTAGGCTAGCTTATTACGCTCACCATCATCTGCCAGAGAAAATCACATGAAAAAAAATCATAAATTATATTAAGATTAATTATTAAAAAAACTGTAGAATTTACTGTAGTTCTCCCTTTTCTGGATCCGAGTTTCTCTCACACATTATACGTTCTTCAGTCCTGGTGTTCTCTTAAGAGACGTTTGAGCGCCGTCTGTTTTGCTGTAATCAATCTACGCGAATCCGCGCTTAATTATTTACAGTCTTATGCGTTTGGCATGGAACCCTGAGCGAGCCCTTTACCGCCGGTGCCAGTTCTGTTCCATGCCAAAATCTTCATTAGAACGCAGTGTTACAGTGTCACGCGCTCGGGCTTGGATGCTGTTCTTCAACTTTTTGTTGTTCGTCTCTAACCTCTTCGTCTAATAGAACAGTTTTCAGGGTAAAAGAAAAAAAAAATCATTTTTTATCAACTTTTTTAGTCTCTTTAGGATTTTAAATGACTTAGTGATGCTTTAAAAAAGCTCGTTTCACTGCAATAAATGCAATAGAACTAAAGAATGCGGGTTGTGATGATGCGTGTCAGATGATGCCAGCTCCGCCCCATATGTACTAAAGTTTGCCTGATTTTGACGACGACTATTTAAAATACGATGTTAATTTTTTAGCTACATACGGATCTGCGTGACTGTAACAGTAAAAGTAATAGTAAACTGGTAGCCTGGTAGTCAAAAATCCTTTGTCTATTTATTGCATCAAGTTGTTGGTTTTTGGTCCACGCCCTTCTTTTATTTAGCGAAGGATCAGGAAGAGATTGCTATAACTAGACTGGAACATATTGAAGTAAGTAAAAAAAAAAAACAGCACCCCATAAATCAATAAATGAATAAATAAATGAAGGCATGAATGTTTAGTGTGAGGAGACAGACAAACACATGGAACAGGAGTCCGGGGATGATTCGCTTACCCATCATATCCTTTGTCTTCTTGAAATGTTTGTACCAGCGTCCAAATTCCTGACACTTCGCCGCAGACACATTTGCATAGTAAGTGCTGTTCACGATGGAGGAGATCATACTCTGTGGAGAGAGAGAGAGAGAGAAGAGAAAGAAAGAATAAAAGAAAGAAAGAAAGAAAGAAAGAAAGAAAGACAGATTAAGACAGCAAGAAAGAAGGAGAAAGACAGGAAGAAAGAGAGACAGGGAGGATAGAAAAAAGAGAAAGAGAGAGAGAAAGAGAGACAGACAGGGCAGGAAAGAAAAAGAAAGGCAGAGAGAGAGGGGAATGATAGAAAAAACATGTGAGACAAAGAGAGACAAAGAAAGAAGGGATTAGACAAAGTGAAAGCAAAAAGAGGTGGCAGGGAGAGAGATAGGGGGATAGAGAGAGAGACAGACAGACAGACAGACAGAGAAAAAAAAACAAAAAGAAAGAAACAGAGAAACAAAAAGGACAGGTTAAAGGTTTGGTTAAAGGTGAATCATCTGATTGTGTCAAACATTAGACTGTAACACACACTACAAAACTCTGCGTTTGTGAACATCAGGAAATCCGGGCCACCACGTTGCCTAATAAATCAGTTACATTACGGACAAATACTATATCATCTACACAATTTTGTAAAGCCTTCGTTCAGTTACTAAAGAAACAACAACAACGTTTTACAACAAGCTACTTCTCTATGAAATAACTCGGCCAATCAGAGTCCAGCTTTTCTAAGCCCAGTGCGTGAACAGAGAGGTGTGTAACAAAATTCGTAAAACTTGATCTCCGAGGTTAACAGGAAGTCTGCCAGGTATGACGAGCTTCAGCGAGCGAGATAAAGAATCACGGTTGCCATGTATACAGAAAGATGTCTTATCCAGATAAATGAACAGATAATGCTTTGGGGATTAACACGAGTCGACCACAAGCGGCTTGGAGGAAGTCAAGCGAGAGGCCACACAGTGTGAGCTTTGTCTTTCGCTCGTGTTCCTTTACATTCCGACGCATTACTGGCGAATTCTCTTTTATTACGCGTCAACACTTAACACCTTAACAGCCCCGGGCTTGGTCCCGCACACAGATACAGGACGAATCTGCCCTGATTGTTATAAATATTCAAAAGAGGAAACCATCTGTTTTGAAATTACAGGTCTAGCAGCTTGATCATTTTCGGAGAGAGAGAATACGAGCGCCCAGGGACAGGCACGCCTCCGTCTTCGCGGACCGTCGACTCAAGCTGCTCTTTCAGAGCTGTTTTATTTTTATTATTATTATTATTAATGCAGCAAGTGTAGTATTTGGCCGAAAGGGTCGCTGCGACATGCTAACCGCAACAAACTTGCGCTCGGGATGTGCTCGGACTCTGAGTCGAAGTGTGGCGTTAAGAGCAGGACGGCGGATTACAGGACGGCAGAGTAACGGCTCACTAAAGATCGAGGCTGCTGTGTATGCTCGAGAAGGACGATTAACCTTTACGGCTAGTGTGCGCACAGCTGCGGGAGAGGACGAGAACCGGGAAAAGCGAGACTCCTCCCTTTCGTCCTCCTCTTTGTTCTCTTCCTCCAATTGGCCCTAATATTATCCAACTTATCTAGTGTTCTAACAGCAGGATGATCAACAAACGGACCCGGAAGAAGGAGAGGAGTCAAAGCAAAGATTCATGTGGCGACTGATTGAAAGAGGTGTGCAAATAATTACGCTAAAAACACTCGGAATCTTTAATTTGTATGACAGTCGTGCCTGTTGTGTGGGCCAATGTGATGCATCCATCTCTTGGTTCCCTCGCAGCCCCTCCGCTTTTGACACAGATGTTGGAATAAATGCTGTCATTAATCACGGTTTTTGTGCACCCGAGCACGTGGCCGCATACGCATCTGACGTGTAGCTTGGGTCGAAAGAGACTTTTTTTTCTTTCGCAGGTGATCAGGACGAAAATGAGAACAAGCACCAGGCCCTTTAAATGATAAGCATCTTTAGGCGTTATCAGTCAGGACAGGAAGTCTCGCTAGGGTACTATCGCGCTCAGCGATCTGCTCGGAACGAAAATGTGTCGCGTCCTGCTCTGCCGCTTTCTGCCCTGTTTTTTTCCCTTTCTCTTTCTTTCTGCTGGTTCCTTTTGTGTGGGAGGCCAATCGCTTCTCCTTTTCCCACCGTGTCTTAATTACAGCTTCTTCAGCACTGAAAGAGGTGGAGGGGAAGAATGCTTGAAGGTCTCTCTTATGGGTGGAAAACTCTCGATGAGCTAGGAAAGACCTAAAAGTGGAACGTTGGTCACATATCAGATGATCTACGCAGCCACCAGAGGCCACCATTCGACGAATTCCTTTTAACCCTTAGGAGTTGGAGGAATTTGAAAGCCAGATGCATTCACAAAAAAAGCTGTGGGGGGAATGAATTAAAAACACTCGACAACGCCGCGGTCAAAAGCGTTCTTTTTAAGCCTCCCGCTCCCTCCGGCTTCTACGCCGCTTAATTCTACTGTTACGCTGTTTGTTAACCTTCCTCATTGTGTGCCAGGATTAATGTCCTGAATATCAAAAACGAGTTAATCCTATAAAAGTTGCCAATCTTGGGCCGTAAATTTACTAGGATCAGCAGGCAGTTGTGAATCGGGTGTTGAGGTTGGGGTTGTTCAGTGAGATGCGAGAGCAACTTCTGGGCTTTGGGATGACGATGTTATCACTCAGCTAGTCAAAATTTCTTGAGATGTGTCCTGGTCCTTTCTCATGGTTTTGGAAGAAAAGTGTTTGTTATTGAAATTGTTCGTATTGTTGTTGTCTTTTGCCAATGAGAGCAAGCCTAGAGGGAGCCAAAACTATTCGGGGCAAGGTTACTAAGGAGAAGGCGGGGCTTATGGCACGTTTGGTTCTGTCAAACAATCGAGTCTGAATTATACTTCGTCCACAAATTTAGTTTTATGCTTCAAATTTTAACTCTTTTTAGGAATGAAGCATAGCTACAGTGATGAGGTTCACTCGCCAAACTAATCTATTCTCATACCATAGATAACCCTAGCTACAATTCATGATAACTCTTACTATTTCAAAAAAAACATGGGAAATTATTTGCATACACATTTCCTCTAGAGAGTAGAACTTTTTTTCATGATGCCACGTTCAACCAAACATTTCCAGTTACGCACCAGTGCAGAATGATGACTCGTCGTTTGAAAATGATGTAAAAGTCACACAAATCTGCACACACTGCGGTCGCAAAACATCTGACCTGCGATTGACCCATGAGTTAATATTAAATATGGACGTGGCACAAATCAGAATCGAAAAGATCAGATTCCATGCAGTTTGTGCCGTTTACACCATCATGAGAATCTGATCTGGGCAAAAATATTTGTATTTTTGCCTGCATTGTGAACGTAGCCTAATACGTCTTTAGCTGTACGCGTCTAAAAGCCTTCGATCTCTGTGTTTTTTACTGCTCGCTAAAGCTGTCGAATCCATCCGCAGGATTTTATTAGATACGTTAACCGTGGAAGCACTTCAGAACGTGAGCACTTCTGTAAATAAATCAGTCTTAAAGATGGCTGGGTTATAGAACATGGGGTAAAGCTGAAAGACTTGGCAACCCGGAGATAAATGTTAAAAAAAACAGACTCAGGAGAAAAACAATGCAGGTATGGATTTCAGAAAACAGTGACGAAGAGATAACCAAATGCTTTTGACTGAGGTTTGAGTTTAAAGTGTGTGTGTGTATGTGTGGGTGTGTGTTGGAATTCTTGTTAAGTGTCAGTCACTCAGACATATAAGAAAATGATTGATTTTAGACATTTTCTCAACTAGACCACACACATACACACACAGAGGACAGGTCTCTCTTAAAAAACGTTTTAAAAGCCGCGCGCGTGCTACAGAAAAAGTGGACTAGCGGAGCCGCGTGGTACTTATTGAAATCGAAAAAAGACAAACGGGACCCATCTGCCCCAAACGAATAACAAAGATTCCTCCTGTCCCACTATTGTTTATTCTAAACAATAACTTACATTCATCATGACTATAACTGCCCCGATGGGTGGTGTGTGTGTGTGTGTGCCTATTATCCTAACATCTAAGCTAAAACACGCAGTTTTTTGCCCTCTAGCATGTGGTGCGACTCACAGAAAACATATGCTGGTACGATTATACCACACTGCTGCTCCAGGAACCCCTGCACTCTGATTGGTCGAGAGGTGTTCAGTTGTGATTACAAAAGTGTTTTTCTATTCAATCGCTCATTAATCTACTTTCTTTATTTTTTTTCTCGCAACATCAAGCCAGGATTTGTGCAACTCATAGAGTTCACTCATTGAACTACCACCTTGAAGACCGGGATTTGATTCCCAGCACCACCAGGCTACCACTGCTGGGGCCCCTAAACAAAGCCTCCAACCTATAATTGCTCAGAATTGGAACATTTGCCGTTTTTAAAAAAAACATTAAAGGTACTGTCTGTAAAACTTCAACGTTCTTCAAGACCTTTAGTCATAAAGTTACTGCAGGATTGACGTTGGCTCCTCCCCTAAATGCATTTTTAAACTGGGTGTAAATATAAGCAAAGCCAGTTTGGATTTTTAACTTAAAACACTGATGGTAAGTTATTAACTGTCCAAGTTGTGAATTAAATTAGATTAAAGGGACGGTGTGTAAAGTTTCAGCATGGTTGTATAACTGTAACAATAGGAAGAATTGTGTGATACAGATATTTTAGACCTCTTATTTAGGTCTGGAATTTGTTCCTCCCCTTCAAAACCCATTTTTAAAGGCACTTAATGGACAGGGGGCGGAGTCAGTTTGTGAGGCGAGGGAAGACCCGCGCGTGTTGTTACTTGTCTAAAGATCAGAATCGGTGGTAGAAACCGAATTGTAACCGAACAGAACTTAGAGACGTGAAGCTGAAATGTTTCTAAGGTTCTTGGTACCTGTGATAAAGGACACTCTTTGGCCAGAGAGCTCTGGTTCATGTCCTTGAGTAGCTCCTTGAGGGCATTTCTCACCGTTGAGTGGGTCCACTGCTCTGGAGGCAAGTCTTCCAGTTTAGGACAACTGCATGGAGGGACAGATGGAGGTAGAGAGAGAAAGAGAGAGAGTGATTCAGGGTGACTGAAGGAAACAAAGATAGACATCAAGAGAGAGGGAGAGGAAAGGGAAAGAGAGAGAGAGAGAGAGAGAGAGAGAGATGGGAAAAAGAGAGAAAGTTAGAGAGAAAGAAAAAGAGAAAGAAGGAAAGAAAGAAAGAAAAAGAGGGAAAAGTGTGCAAAAGGAAGAGAGAAATAAAGAAAGGAGGGGGAGAGAGAGGGGGAAAGGGAGAGAAAAAATAGAGATTGGGAGAGAGAGAGAGACAGAGAGTGAGAGAGAACAGGTCTGCTGCAAGCGCCCCTCTAAGATAGACAGATTTCATTTGGCGCATCAAGCAGATGCATCTGGAGATTGCTGTCGCTCTCTCACTCTGTCTATCCCTCTCTCTTTCGCTCTCTCTCTTTCTCTCTCTCTCCTGATTGTTCTGATTAGTTAATTACTTTATACAACACATCTGCTGTATTGATGCATGAATTATACATCAGCTGCATGTGGCGACTAATATTTCACGTTACTTCTACCTTAGCGGCTCGCTGTGCTGCTCAACACATCCGCGCTGTTATAAACCACGCTTAGCTGCGAAAGAAAAAAATCGCATTTCTTATGATTTAGAAGGCTGTTTTTTTTAAAAAAAAGACGCTACATGCATATGGTTAATAAAAACCCGCCTCTCTGCCAGGGATGATTGGCGACGTCGCAGCTGTGTTATATACGAGCTACTGAAAGGGATTGAAAACAATATTACGGTGGTGCACGGCGGCACGAAGGACGCTGCCGATCTCCGCCGAAAAATCAAGTCTTTCATTGGGGCCTCCGTACGCGAGCGCCGAGCTTTGTGTGTATTTCTTTACATATGCTGCTGCGGATGTAAATATACTTACAAACAAAAACACACACACAGACACACACACATACACATACACAGTGAAGTGTAAAAGCGGCAGCAGGAGGACCTTAAAGTGCCGAGCAGCCGCAGACCCTCTGGGAGGAGTGCGAGAAAGAAGGGAGGGAGGGGGAGGCAATAAAAAGACAGAGAGAGAGAGAGAGAGAGACAGACGAATGTGTACGGCTCGAGCTAGCATGCTGGAAATAAACGCAACCTTCTGCATCCTAGCCGACGAAAGAGAGAGAGAGAGGAACGAAAAAAAAATAGGCTAAAGGATTATGGGTAATGCACTAAATGCGCGGGCGCACCTGTGCAATTGGATTTTCAGCGTGATGACGTGGTAGACGTCCTGGAGCATGTCGGCGACCGTGGCGTCCGGGGCGTCGGTCACGTACGACAGGGGGACGGGGTTCCACTTGCCCACCTGAATCATACCTGAAACACAAAGAATAAAACGCACACTGTTACACACAATACCCACACACACACACACACACATACATACATGACTGTATTTAAACGCCTGTGACTAATTTGACAAGGTAAAAAAAAAAAAAAAAATCCACCGCTAGTCCTGATAATTGATGCGGAATCTTCCGGTAATTAGGAATAATGGTTAACCAAAGGAACCTGTTTGACAAACAATTTCGGCTGGGAAATAATTTGCTCTCATTAGCGGCCTGTCATTGTTGTTTTGTTTCCACGTTAAGAGCGATTTCTTGCGTGATCTGTTTAAAGGCAGCCTTAGCAAGCATGCATGAGTGAGGGCTGCATTTCTACCCGGAACATTCCGGAAGACTAAACAGGAAGCGGGTGAATCTCTTCCAGTTAGCAGCCCAACACCCTGACTTGCCACTTCCACAAATCTCTCTTTCTCTCTGTATTTCTCTTTCTCTCTCTCTCTCGCTCTCTTTGTCCTTCTTTCTGTCTTTCTCGCTCTCTCTCTCTCTCTCTCTCTCTCTTTCTTTCACTCTCTATCTCTCTCTCGCTCTCAGGTCCAGCTCTGCCCTTTAGACTTTCGGCTCAGAAACAAGAAACCAGCTCATTTTTGGGGGTAGGGGGGGGAAAGAATTCAGTTGAAGGAGTGGATCCGAAGGTGGTCGAAAGGTCAACTGGTGTGTAAAATTATGTGGATGTGTGGACGTGTCCCACCTTTAGCCTGCGCGGCAGAGCTGTGGGAGTAGCCAAGCGACAGGAGCGCCATCTCGATCAGCTGGTTGAAGAGCATGTCCTTTCTGACCAGCACGAACTCGGCGTGCTCTTCCCTGCTGTCGAAGTCGATAGGGTTCTCGTAGTGCTCCACCACGCAGAAGACGGGCAGCATGTTACCTAGGAGACATTAAGCTTCATGAAAGGAAACTCTTTGAATCAGGACGTGTTGTGATGGGAAAATTATATTACATAAATGTGCTATTACAAATGTTTATAACAATGTTATAACAACAAACAATCACAGTTAACCATATGACCCATTTTGACTTCAAAAGTCTTCCCAAAATGCTTTGCGGCACCTTTCGACATACCATAGCTTACGAGACTGTTTGAACACTGCTGTGCTATTAAAGAAAAAAAAGAGAAGGAATAGACGAATCCCTGTCCAAAGTCGTCATGTGCTCGGGTTTACTCAGCAAATATCACTTAATGCCAGCCAGCTGAAACACTATAGCGCTGAAATTTAGACAAAACTTGGGCTAATATTGAACGTAATAAAGTTTCCTGATGCCTAAAAACCTCTGACTTCCCTGAGGATGTCAGACACCAACGTCCTCTGGCAAACAGTCAGCGAATCGGTCCGAGCCGCGATCCCAAAACAATGTGCTGAAGGCGGCGTTTTAACAGATGAACATCTAACAATAAAGAATGCTGTGTAAGTTCGTTTCGGGATCAATCGCAGCTTTGTTTCCTGCGGCCGCATTACGGTTACAGGCCGAGCTAAATATTGTTCGGGCGAAGGTTTCAGGAGGGGGGAGGACGGGACATCGCATCAAAGCTATTTGTAAATAACGAATACAGACCAGGACGATTTACGGCGTTGACTACGATTGAGTTTGAATTCTTCGATCTGAGCGGTCAACAGATTCGAACGAATCGTTTTAAAATTGAGTTTTTTTCTATTACTTTTTCGTTGCTAGCTTAACAGCTAAATCACGATCTGTTCCGCATAAATAACGAATAAGAAAGTTCATTTTTTGAGAAAGACGAACGTAGGAACGGTTCTCAGTACGCTGACACGCTGAATATTTTGACAAAAGACAAAAGGAAAAACAATTGAGAAAACGGTGCAGGATCGACTTTTGTAACTAACGATGATGAAACAGGAAGTAGCCTTTTTTTAGAATAAGTATTCTTTAATAAATACATGAAATAAAGGTCAACAATTTGCTAAGGTATTAAAGGAAAAAACTCATCATGATGGGACGTTAATAGAAAAATAATTAACTTCGTAGTCTTAACGGCTATAAGTTAGCGTTTTCTCCCTTGCAGTACCTGCCGCTGAGTTACGACCCAAAATTTCATCCATGTAATAACAATAGTTCCAACATTTCTACGAGTTTAAGTGACTTCTAGAATGTTCTCCTCATCATTGAGACATAGTAACAGTAAGTGACTCACCCCTCTTGTGTGAGGTCTTAAGTAGGTGTGGTGAGGGTTTGAAGGTCACTCCGGAGATTTTGGTACCGGTGCTGCCCAGACGTGAGCGCCCCTGAGGGCTACCGTTCTGTTCCAGTCTGGCTATCTTGGCCGGAGGGCCCTTGGCGTCGCTCAAACCGCTCACCAGCTCGCAGTTCTCCTTCCCCAGGCACGCCTCGCTGAGATGGTCCATCATGACTCAGCTCCACTGCTCACGGTCACCTGGAAACGAGACGAGAGCAGGACGTAACATATGGTTAGCAATTTGACGATTTCGTAAGCAATCTGCGTTAGCAATGCTACAAAGAAAAATTACAAATTAAATTTGGAATGTTGCTTTTATACATTTATATTTATGGCAATTGGTAGACGCCCTTTTCCGGAGCGACTTACATTTATCCCTTTTTTTTATACAACTAAAGGGTTAAGGGTCTTGCTTAGGGGCCCAACAGTGGCAACTTGGTGGTGCTAGGAATCGAACCACGATCCTCCAAGTATCAGTCAAACACTTTAACCACTAAGCCATCACTTCCCACAGTAAGAAATTTGAAAAGGCAATAATTTATTAATTATTACCAGTAAAATAGCCAACAGTGCGAGATTTGTTTAATGTTATTAGAATTATTCACAAAATTCACAAAATCCCTCCCCGAAAAGCACAGTTTTGCCACGTTTTTTTTATACGACTGACATAAACCCCTTTTAACACTTGTACATTCGTCTTTTGATGAATTAAAACAAGAGAATCCAAATCTTTGCAACGATTAAATTAATTTTAACAAAGTATAAAGCATTTCTGTCTGTTTTTGCTTTTAAAGAAAATAAAAAGATTCCAGCAAGAACCAGAATGTGTTTTCGGTTCTAGAAAAAAAAGCTTTTAAGAAATGATTTCGAAATTTATCTGATTTTTCCGATTCCAATTTTAATCTAAAGAACCCATTTTAATCGAAAAAAAACCCATTTTAATAGAAAAAAAACATTTTTGTCTACAGAACCCATTTTAATTTAAAGAACGTTTTTTAATCCAAAGAACCCATTTCCATTGCTAAAGAAAATAAATATTCTGTAAATGTTAAAAATATTAAAAGAAAAAAACGTATAAAAAAAAAAAAACCTCTAAAATTCTTTGCTTTTAAAAAGTAGAAGTGGAACTAAATATTTCGAATAATAAATATTGTGAAGCGAATCGGGATCGGGATCGAGACTGACGTTCTTATATCGCTTCTAAGTCTCAGATCCATTTGATGGGTTGAGAGATTAAATAATTGATTTTATTCTATTTTCTATATTTATTTTATTCTATTTCATTTTTTTTGTTAGAAAAGATTCCAGAGAAAGAAAAAGAATCTCGTCATAAAACCTGCACCATATATAAATCATGAGATCTTGCCCGGAGAACCACTTCACCGTACACACACTTTTATATAATATCATTTTATATCTAAATATAAATTTAAGTATAAAATTGCGAATGAATCTTCATCGCTAATCTTTCTTCTTGAAAAAATCACACACTTTTCCTGGAGATCATATCATGTCATGACATTTCTGTTGCTTCCTGCTCTCCATCATAGTGTGTGTGTGTGTGTGTTTTTTTAAGAGCATGTATTATGTATGACCATCCTGCTGCCGAGTCCCACGCGGACATAGAGAGAAAGCCGAGAATTCTTTCTGCGCAAAGAACCAGAAAGGGAACGCAAAAAGAAAAAAGAAGAATCAGGATGGTCATCGATACGAACTTTTAGAACCTCGTATTCTCTCTTTTCTCTCTCTCTCTCTTTCTTATTTTTTAACTCCAGATAATGTCGGCTCAAGTGTTTTTTTTGCATTTTTTTAATATCCACACTGCAATATGTGGTTTTAATCAGTGATGCACAGAAAAAACATCCTTAAAACAAACTCTTAACAAGCAAGTCTTATACTAAAACAAAAAAAATGTACGTTTTTGGCATTTGGCAGATGCACTCATTAAGAGCGACTTACATTTGTCTTTTTTTTTTATACAACTAAGTGGATTGGGGGTTAAGGGCCTTGCACAGGGGCCCAACAGTGGCAAATTTATTGTCCTGGGAATCAAACCCACGATTAATCCTACTTATCTATTGTGCATTAATAACCTAGTGCAGTTTTTAAATAAAATACAAAAGGCTGGCCAGCTGTACAGTGTGTGTGTGTGTGTGTGTGTGTGTGTGTTGTGTGTGTGTGTTAATATCTCAATTGCATTAGCTGTATCAGTGTGTTATTCTCCTACTGTATGTACCAGATGTGTTTCAATGGTTTTTCCGACATGTTCAATTCTTAATATTGCCAGACATTAAATAAAAACTATAAAGTTAAACATTCATCTTGCAAAAATAAAAAATAAAAATAAAAAATGTCACACACAGAAAAAAAATTAAACTACTATTTATAAACTAAAAGTGTGCACACAGTCATGCAGAAGAGATTCGAACACACCTGGAAGTCACCACGTCCGAACTGGAAAGCTCATAAAGGGACTGAAGTTTGGTGAGTCCAATACAAACTTTACACACACATACACACACACACATACACTTTCCTTCCGACTTGAGAATTAACGATCAATCCGCTTTACATAAGCATGCCGGGGCGGGAAAAGGGAAAAAAAGAAAGGAAAAGAGATTGAAACGTTAAAGGGGTTCTGGTGGAACTGGAGGTGATGAGTTCGATGTCAGGCTCTTGGATAAGGGTAAACAAGGGTAGAGGAACAGACAGCGGATCGAGCCTGTGTGCTCTGCCCGAGTTCAGGCGAGTTTGACGGGCTGCTCGTGTCGGTGCGATCCGCGCTGATGGCATGCAAACGTCCGGAAGATCAAGCGCGGCTCCGGGAACGAATTCGGATACGGAATAAAAGCATAAGTCATGGCGAAGAGTCACGGAGACGAGGACATGCTCGTAAACCGGGAGAGAAGCGCGGAGAAACGACGCGGAACAGCGGGCGGCGCTTCTCCTTTTCCTCTCCTCCTCTCCTGTCTTCCTCTCCTCCTCTCCTGTCTTCCTGTCCTCCTCTCTCGCCGGTCCGGATGGGAAGCGACAAAGCGGACAAAACCCGAGCGGCTTCTATCTGTGTTTTTTTTTTTTACATCCGACACCGCGGCGCGTTAGTGTGTGTGTGTGTGTGTGCGCACGCTTGTGCTCGGATACACTTGCGATTCACTTTCCGGCGTCGAATGAAGGCGCGCTACGGACGCATGACAGCTTCCCCTTTCTCTCTCTCTCTCTCTCTCTCTCTCTCTCTCTCTCTCTCTCTCTCTCTCTCTCTCTCTCTATTAAACCCTGAGTTGCATTGACTCATCACTCCCCCCTTCGCTCGGTGCTGCACGCGCTGCTCGCCTTTTTCCTTCTAATGGCAGACTGAGAATAAACCAAACACCCCCTCCCCTCCTCTTCCCCCTCCTCCTTCTCCTCCTCCCCCCTTTCAGAAAACGGGCCGGTTTGAGGCGGGATTTCGCAGCAGCAGCGCACGGGCCGGAGGTGAGGCTTATACACAGGGGAAAAATTTTAAAGTAAAAAAAAAATTATGATAATATAAAAAATAATAAAGGAAAAGGCGGGCGATATCCGGCCGCGCGCAGGAATTCTTTAATCAGCATTGATGCGCGCGTGTACGCGCACTGAGCGCACACATACGCACATACTTTAGCGTGCGCGCGCTTCAGTGTTAATTGGCTTGCACCGTATTCGGATAGGATGTGCAGGATGGGATAAAGAAATGCAGGTAAAAAATATATTAAGAAGTTAAAAGGAGGAAAACGCGGCACGTGCACAGGCAGGGGTGATGTTCTAGTCTCTCTTCCACGAGCGGCTCCCAAAACCATGAGCTAATGACCTATTGTTTGCAGCAGCTGCATGATTTTAATATGGATGCAGCTGCTTGGGCGCTGTTTACTTTTCATTCCAATAAGTTGATGACCGTAACACGAGCTTGTCATGAGTTTATTTGCAAATCCAAGCAGATAATCAGAAGCCTTTTCCATGGGAACATTTCCTTATGCAGAGAGAAAGAGAGAGAGAGAGAAAGATGATGAGATGAGTGTGATGGGAGAAAGAAAGAAAGAAAGAAAGAAAGATGAGAAAAAGAGAAAAAGATGAAAGTGATGAGAGAAAGAAAAAGAGTAATGAGAGAAAAAGAGTGATGAGAGAGAGAGAGATGAGAGTGATGAGAGATGAAAGAGAGAGAGAGAGAAAGGTGATAAAAGAGATGAGAGTAATGAGAGAGAGAGAGATGAGAGTGATAGAGATGAGAGTGATGAGAGAGAATGAGAGATGAGAGTGTTAGGAGAAAAGAGAGATGTTCCCTTCTTTTTTGCAGGAGATTTAATGGTGATTTTAAAAGAATTATTTTGCCCTCTTATTCTAGAGGTTTTGAGGTTTTTTGGCTTTCACCACCTATAGAATATATTGTTGTGGCCCCCTGGGCATTGGGGCCCCTATGATTATCACCAACTTTCACCCATTAAGTAACGACCCTGTCTGATGTTAGATTAGTTCATTATTTTGTTCTGAGTGAAATAAACAATTTCCGACATTCTGAATCTCTAAATGTTTTTAGTTTCATTCGTTTGGTTGTGTTGTCGTCTCTTTGAATGTTCTTGCTGGTTGGCGTGTGGTAGCACCGATTGTCACCATTGAACGTTCTGTTAAAATGGAACGTTCTGAATGTAACATTGGTGGGGAATGAAACTAATAATTCGATTCCCCATTGATTAAAGAGTCGCTCGAAATGTGTATATCTGGGCCCTGGGGCCACTGTTTGGGGGCCCCACCCGGTATATTGTACAGTGTATAATATATCATAGAGCTGTGATATATGGATTGTATGCTTATGTAAGTGTGTGTGTGTGTGTGCTGTGAAGCAGCATTGATGTTTTCCTGTAAGCTTGAAGCACATTTATCCATATCAGCTCTCTCCCTCTCCCTCTCTCTATCTTTCTCTCTCTCTCTCTCTCTCTCTCTCTCTCTCTCACACAATTTCTCACAATTTCTCTAACTTTCTCCCCCTCTCTCTCTCTCTCTCTCTCTCTCTCTCTCTCTCTCCCCATCTTAAAACCTTCTTAATAAACGTGGACTCTTTTGCTGCACGGTTGCTTATGAAAGTGTACTAAAGTTTTGGCAGCTCCAACATAAACCAATCCAAGCCTTTTATAAAAATGTTCGTCTTATTTAAAAAAATAAAAATAATTTCTTTACAGCTCTATTATGCAACCCGGCGTAGCAGGAAACCCGTAAGAGGCGTTGATATTCTTGTCATAAAGCTGGTCAGTTTCTACTGAAATTGTGACCTGTAAACCGCATCACCGGTGCGAGGTGTGAAATGCGATGTGATAAGCACTGAAGAGCAGCTCTCGCCCTGTGTGATGTAACAATTTCAAGCCTCTTTCTCTCTCTCTCTCTGTCTCTCTATCTCTTTCTCTCTCACTCGTACTTGACCTTTTTGCTGCTGAAAATAAGAGGCCTTTCCGGCGCTGACAAATTTGCACGAAGCTCGCGCTGCCTCTCTGGGGATGCCAAAGCTCTTGTAAAGACCGCAGTGTGGGTGGTGTAGCTGAGAGAAAGAGAGAGAGAAA